>CAJNDT010000875.1:102500-121918 GCA_905221615.1 Symbiodinium sp. CCMP2592
GAGTAGGAGTAGCAGTAGCAGCAGTAGTAGTAGTAGCAGTAGTAGTAGCAGTAGTAGGAGTAGTAGTAGTAGTAGTATTAGTAGTAGTAGTAGTAGTAGTAGTAGTAGTACTACTACTGCTACTACTAGTACTAGTACTAGTACTAGTACTAGTACTAGTACTAGTACTAGTACTAGTACCAGTAGTAGTAGTAGTAGTAGTAGTAGTAGTGGTAGTGGTAGTGGTAGTAGTGGTAGTAGTGGTAGTAGTGGTAGTAGTGGTAGTAGTGGTAGTAGTGGTAGTAGTAGTAGTAGTAGTAGTACAATGCGCAGTGAATCTGGCAACACCAAGGGTTTGCAACCTGACCGGTCATCTTGGTCATCCTAGTCTAAATGGTAAACTAGTCGATTGGTCGGGCAAGTGGGGCAAGATGACCAAGATTGCGACATGACCTGGTCATCTTGCCCCACCCCCCGCCCGCCAAGATGACAAAGATGACCAGGGCAACGAGCAAGATGACCAAGAGAGCAAGACAATCAACATGCCCTGTCGCATTTGTGGTTTCAGACTCCCAGCGCAATGTACTTGCAGTAGAAGTCGTCGCCGTCGTCCCGGTCGTAGTAGCAGCAGTAGTGGTAGTAGTCGTCGTCGTCGTCGTAGCAGAGGCAAGAATACTGAGAAAAACGAAACGCAGTCGACTGAGTAGTATAGTAGTGTAGTAGTAGTCGTCGTCGTAGTCGTAGTCGTAGTAGCAAAAGCAGTAGCCGTAGCAGTGGTAGTGGCAGTGGCAGTAGCACTAGCAGTAGCAGGTAGTTGTTAGTGATTAGTAGTCAGTTTCAGGCAGCAGGGAGAAACAGGTTGTCGGCATGTAGCAGCTGGTAGGTACGTAGCAGGTAGGAGGCTGGCCGGTAGCCATTACCCAAATGGCATCACCGGTCGCTGTCGTAGTAGAAATAGCAGCTGCAGAAGAAGTTGAATAGTAGCACGAGTAGTGTTAATAGTAAAAGTAGCATTGCTAGTAGTAGTACTACAAGTAGTAGTATGAGTAGCACTGGTAGTACTAGTACTACTACGATCGTACCGTAAAAACCGAGTAAAACCGACGCACTCTTAAGAGGGTTTTGGACCAAGTGTCGTGGAAAGGCGGCTTCAGCCTACTAGGCTTCTCAATATTCGTCATTTGAACCCCCACCCACCCCACCACCCCCCCCACTCCCCCATCCCACCCCGAACGATCCGAAATCCGAGCTCGAAACTTCAAAATCCACGAATGGATTTTGAGGCAAGAAGAAGTGGTCTGACACGACGAACGCACCGTAAATACCGAGTACAACGGACGTGCTCTTAAAAGGGTGAGTAGCAAGATGGTTGGGAGGTGGGGGGGCGCCTAGTACCTAATAGTACTAGTAGTGCAAGTAGTGGTAGTACAAGTAGCACTAGTAGTACTACCAGTACTAGTAGTACTAGCAGTACTAGTAGTGCTAGTTGTACTAGTAGTACTAGTTGTACTAGTTGTACTAGTTGTACTAACTGTACTAACTGTACTAGTTGTACTAGTAGTAGCTATAGTAGCAGTTGTAGTTGTCGTAGTAGGAGGAGGAGGAGGAGGAGGAGGACCAGCAGTGGTCGAGGTAGTCGTAGTCGTCGTCGTAGTGGCGCTGGTGGTGGTGGTAGTAGCAAGACCAGTAGTAGTAGTCGTCGTCGTCGTAGTAGTAGTAGTAGTCGTCATAGCGAGCACTACAGCAGCAATAGCACTGGTAGCAATGTCTCGAGGGCCCCCAAGAAAGATAGGTTCGCATCTGGAGTGGTATCTTTGGCACCATGAAGGTCCCCACCTCGCGGACTGAAAAATTAACCCCTCCCGCGCACTCCCTTATTCCCACCCACCCTCCGCTTCGAGGCGAGCGAGGGATGTAAAAGATCACAACTGTCCAATAGCAAACTATTGCAACAAGTGATGTTGAAAAAGGTTTGGGCAATGTCCCAAAATCAAAAACGTGATGGGAAAGACATGTCACTAATTTTCCAAAGGAAAATTTCCACAAAAAGAATAAAGTGATCATCCCTCCGGGAGGATGTACTTATTCTCTATTGTGGACCGTGGCGTGTACAATCATTATGATTGCGAACAACTTTCCCATAAAAGGTGGAATATATCGAATGCCATATATCATATTATAATTAATCAAATATTCAAGTCAAGCAGAGGCAAAACAGGTCTTCGTTTTCCGCACTGGGGGATGCCGCGATCCCTGGAGTCACCCCCTTCTTGAAAGGAGAGTGGCCCAGGTCGGACGCGACCTGTACCTGCAAAGCCTCTGCACCTCAGTGAATGAAAGCCGAGACGGACCATCGGCTATGTTCGATGCAGTGGGTACGCGGCCGTACCACACGTTCACACGCACTTGGGATTCAAGGTGAAGGATGCCTCGCACCCAATCATCAGCGACACTCGAGGTATCTGCAAAGCAACGGATGCAAGAGTAGCGCGCTCCCTCGTTATCAAGATAACACACAAGTTGTGCTCCCTGGATAAGACCCTTCCACAGTTCATATGCAATCAAGATTGAAGCAATCTCAAGCTCGAAGATTGGGTTCTTCGAAAAGGACAGGAGTTGCTTCATGAGCTCGTCTGGGACCGACTCGCCGAAGTAGCCAGCACAGCTGCCATTCGGGGCAAAGAGGACACCTCCGATGCCACCCCAAGATTTCTCAGCCTCACAAGCTCCGTCCGTGAAGAGAATCCAAGTTGCCCGGAGGCACGGCTGAACCTGCAAGGGCTCAGCAGACTTAGTTCGCTCGATCAAGAATTGCAACGCAGACCTGTGTAGAGCATTCAAGGGAACGGCCGAGTTCTTGTGTTTGCAAGCCCTCGACAAAGTCCTGACAGCTTGGTTGCTCACTCTTCCGAAGCTGTAGCCTTCGAAGAAAACCATGCGCCCCTTCAGCCTCTCGAAAGGCCTAGGCTCCATCTCACCCCGTTCAAGAACTTCGTTGAGTGCAGTGCATAGCTCGTCGCGCCGTTTGTCGGTGTGGCCGACAAGAATCACACGATCCTCTGTATTTGAAAGGTCCACCTGCAAACCGAGAGTTGCAAAGGAGGTTGCATGGTCAATTGCTTTCTTGCCCGACCTGTCGAAGCGAACCCCTAACAGATCAAACAAGCACTCGATGACCCAAGCAGTGTTGTCCTTCAAGATGTTCCTGCAGACATTCGTAAAATCGTCAAAATACGCAGTCCACACTATCTTTGCAAGAACAACCCCTATCTTCCAGATGGCGAACGATACACGCAGAAAAGCACTCACTGACGCTACAGATCCAAAAGGCAGCGCATTCAGACCAAGGAGAAGTGGCTCTTCCTCCCCTGGTTTATTGACTGCCAGTCTCACCAAGGCGCGATCAACTGGGTGCACACCGTACTGCTTGTACGCGGACTTAAGATCATAATTTCTCCCAACCCAGCCTGACAAGCCTGAGGCAGGAGTCCTCTCAAGCGCACAAGACAGAATCGCAGCAAGCTTGTCAATAGTGTGTAGCTCGAACCTTTCGCAAAGCCCAACCGTCAAGTTGAGGCACGAGATTGTACAATCATCAATCAAGCGAACCTTACCGTTCTGGACAATACCAAAGCGCATGACAATGCTACAAAGAGAGATCTCGGTCGAAACCCATACCCAACCTAAGTCTATCTCCTTCTGCGTTTCTTGCCACACCGATGCCTCAAGCTCTGAGTCCTGGCGCCGTGCGAGCTTAGACACCACGGTCTTGTTCAATCCAGGGGCAAGCAATTTGAGGGTGTCCACTGACATCCTTGGTGCTCTGACCTTAGGTCCGGAGTTGCCGGTGGCCGGCATCCAGCCGGATATACGAAAGCCAGATACAACATCCCTGAAAAGGTGCTCATCGCTACATCCGGCCGCCTGCATCATTTCCTTAAACAGGAGAAGACGTTTGCCTTGCAAAACCTGTGCAAGGTAGCCAGGCATGGCGGAATGAAGCTTATCCTCCTCAGGTGGGAGCTCCTTAGCTCTCGCACTCCACTAAAGTCGATTCGGGCGCGGGCTAAGTCACCAGGATTCCCAACAAAGTTCGCATGAATCGCTTCATCTATTTCGGGTTCAAGATGGAACTCGAACCTCCTGGGGTGCCCCGTGATCAAGGCCCTTCGAATGAACTCGGACGGTTCACACGGAATGCCAATCGTCACAAGCTCCACCTGAGTGCCGTTTGCTGCGACCTGACCAGTCCTCGGATCTGGAACTTCAAGGAAGATCGGGTGCTCGCACAGTTCAAGTGAATGCAAGACTTCCCCCCATCCGAAAACAAAGCGACGAACTACGCGAGAACCCTTAGGCTGCTTGGCCAAAAAGTCCAGCAAGAGCTGCGGCTTACTCGGAGGGCAAAGGCACGACAGAAAATGCGAAAATTCCGCGACCAAAGGCCCGAAGGAGGCTCCACGCGGCTGAAGACCCAAAGCCACGCGAGTGCTTTTGCTATGGAAAGGCACAGATTGCTGCGGCGACGGACCTGCCAAGGAGCCGTGGATGTGATTTGCCAAAGCTGAAAGCAGCCTCAGACAAAAGACAGAAGGATACTCAGATTCGTCAGCAGTCATGAATTTGACTTTACGTCCGAACAAACGTGGCTGCCATGGCTTATGGGGGTGCGAGTTGTCGCAACGAGCCTCGAGCGAACTGAAGACATCCTTGGACGACCACAAGCGGATCAAGCGAGGGCGAGCACCCCCATGACAACACAAGTGAAAACGGGTGAAGAACCCCGGACACACCGAAGTGATGGACTGAAAGAAAGAAGTAGCCCAGTACAGGGAAGAGTCAGGATTCTCGACAACAGTCAAAACATCCTGCCCTACGGAAGCCAAAACCAACCGAGCTGTCTCAAAGTAGAGCTGATTGGCATCCTCGACTCGTTTGCGATCCTGAGGAGAAAGCCCAGGGAGCATGTCAGGATGCGTGGAGCTCCGTAGCTCAACAGGCAGTTGATAGCCTTGCTCTTCCCACTTCTTGATATGTTTGCCTCGAGAGACACTGGCCGTGCCCGAGGGCAGAGACAAGAAGACCATGGCTAGTTTACCCTTCTCTGCAGAAATTATTTCAAGAAGATAGTCAATGTTGGCTGGATCACACAGGTCAAGGCGCAAGACTTGCTTACCAGGCGACCGGAACTGATTATTATCTACCGATAAAGTTCGAAATCCAAGTGAATCAGCCGTTCGTGAAAGAACCGCGTGACCTGCACACAGCTCCAAGATCAAGAAGTCCTCAGCGGTAGAACGATCATGTGCCGAGGACGCTGGTGCAGCGCGAATGTCCTTCAAAGGGCCACTGCTCGGGCCTGCAAAGTGTCGGAAAACAAATCCCAGCTCAGACAAAGAAGACCTGTCGCCATGGCTGAGCCTTTCAGCAAAAGACGGCATGTATGCAACCAAAACCACCCTGCGACCAAGCCAAGGCAGAACTGCGTGATGCACTGATGGGTCAATGCGAAGTGGCCCTGCATTCACATCAAGCAACTTCCCAAAGTAGGACTTGCCACTGTGTTTAATCTCATGCTGCCCTGCCTCATCCCTGATCCAGATCTGGCCTTGCTCAAAGAAAGTGAGCGGGATGACAGGATTCCTCGAGCCCTTTTCGTTGGCTTTGTCAAGATGAATCTCCGAGCGAACATCGGAAAGAATCTGAAAGGCCCCGAACACATGGGTGGGGTCGACGAATCGAATCACCGAGGTAAAGAATCGGCAGGTGGCCGACGCCGACGTGCATGCGTTGAAGACGCTGGCCTTGCCACCTCGGACATAGAACCCAAAACTTATGCGCGTCCCTGCAACGGAGCTGTCCTGCACACTTCGCAGAGATCGGTCCTTAGGGCAAGCATCGAACAGGCGGATGCAGTTGCTGGCAGTAAAGGCGTTTGCATGGAGCATGGTGCGAGCCATCTGTTCGTGGGTATCGGCAGATACTGGATCTGCGACCTCAGAAGTAGGAAGACTGGCAGCACTCAAAACCGGCAAACCCAAAGGACCTACACCCGAAAGGGGTTGGGGTTCCCGTGGATCGGCATCCACCGGGACAGAATTAGGATCAACCACACTATCAGCACCTAAACCGAAAGTAGACACGGCCACTCCAGTGCCACGGCCTACCTGATCGTCAGCTCGCGATGCCATACAAGCATCCGGGCTCTCAGACTCGTCATTTGTCTTCAAGAATTGGCTGAAGTTGCGCTTCATAGCCAACCTCGAACGAAGGAATTCTTTGTCGGCACAATTCCCGACCTGAACATGCATGCTCGAAGGCTCGAAGGGCCAGCCGCCCCCGAGCCAGAAGTCCGCTCCACGGACCCGGAACATGCATCAGCATCTTTGCCAACCCCATCAACGGATGTTCCATCGGAAGGGGCGGAAGCTTGCTCAAGGTGAAAACTTTCTGCCACTTCCCCTCCTAGTCACTCGGTTTTCAAGGTCCTGCAATTGACAACTGAATGACCCGGCTTGTGGCATGCTGCGCACACGTGGAGGCCTCTGTCACACTTCTGAAAGCCTGACTTCGGATCCTTCTCACTCTTGTGAGAGCAGCCATCGGGAAGATTGAAACCCCAGCACGCGTTGCCAAACTTGGTCCTGGTATCATATGCTGCCAAGGCGGCCGGCTTGTTCTTCGGGCCCCCTCGCGCTTTCGCCTTAGCCTTAGCCTTCTCAGTCGCAACGCGAGGCACCTTATGAGGTGCCGGGGGCTTGTCATCCTCCGTCACCTTTGTTGGCGCAACCTTCACGACCTGCGACTTCTGCATAGGAAGCAAGAACTGAGTGATGCGCTGATCGAAGGCCAAACGGGACATGACTGCATCAAGAGGTGGAACACCTGACGGCCCTGGATTGACGGCCCTCCTGTGACATGAGCAGGAACATCTCCTTGTCTGCCCTGACACACTGCGTCAACGTAACTGGTGCGAAATTCGGAGGAGGGACCTGTGACAAGCAGTCCAGGAGCCTCTGAATCCACTTTTGATGAACATTGTAAGAAAGCATTCTGCACTGATCATAAGCAAGACCCCTTCGCATCCAAGCCCACTGACAACGCAAAGAATCCGTAGTATCGCACTCCACGGAGACACTCGGACCTCCAACCTTGACAGTGTTGTTCTCGACTTGAAGGGTGCTCGGCTTTTCCTTGAAACCTGCGATCACCTCTTGCTCACGCTTCGGGCATTTAGAAGGTGCAAGCCAGTAAATCACTGCATTATCCATCTGATGATTGCAAGCATCAATCAACTGATAAGACGGGTCAAGCTCTCCGTCCATGTCTATGCCTCCCAGCCTAGACTGCTGAGATTCCTTACGTGCCCGCTTCTCTGGCAGCGGAAGCTTTCTCATCGGTGCACCATCTGATGAATCATGCGACACCATGTCCCTATAAGTCTGAATAACCAAGGTAGACGCCTCAAAGTGAAGCTGCCTAATACTGGACAACTCACCTACAGTCGGCTCGCCAGTCGCATACACAAGTTTCGCAAGCTCTCTAAAGGCATCCTCGGTCGGTGGGCTTTGAGGGGTTCCAAGAGCGAAGGCAAGCGAGCGGAAAGATTTGACGCCTTGAGTGGACAGCCCCGCAGTGAGTGAGCCATCACCACGAACCTCAAGGCACCTCTTCTCGAAGGCTGCTTCACTCTCGATGATAGTGGACATCGCAGAGCAGCCCTGATCCCCAATGACGCACGGTCACTGCACGCCCTACCTCAAGCCACCACCTCAAACACTCGAGCCCCAACAAGTTCACGACGATCAGACATGTGACTGTTTCGCACAAACATGTACTGCATGCACAGACTCTCTCAGACATGCAAAACAACATGACAGCAAGCGCGACTCTACAATCTTTCACCTCACTCCTTGTGTCGTTGTCAGCAAACCTAGCGCACAATCTGCACCGCGAGCAGGCCTGAGAAGGCCTATCATTGAGCCTTGCATGCAAGGCCCCAATGCTCCTGCCACACACACAAACACCTTGGAATAATGATCATGAGCCAAGTGCAAAACTTTGGACTTTGTATGCTCATAGTAGCACATGCCGTCAGGAGGATCAGGAACGACCCAGCGCACGAAAGACCTGGGAAGTTCGGCACCGTCCTGACTCTCTGAATCCGAACTACTGCTGGAGCCTGTGGTTACCGCATCTGACGGTGGTTCCTCAGCGGTGTCGGCGAATGTCCGTCGCGGAGACTCCCTAAGCAGAGTCGGGACCTCAGGGGCCGATCCGTCGTCGTCGTCCTCGTCCTTGACTTCTATCAAGACAGGAGTGCTTCCTTTAACAAATCTCCCACTTCTAGTGCAATCAGGCTTGAAGCGACCACTCCGAATAGCTCGCAACACCTTGTTCAGCAACAAGAGTGTGGGAGCAGCGGCATCTCTCCCGTATGTAAGTGGCATCTTAAAATCACCAGTGTGATACCCCAACAAGAGCAACTCATTCGGACTTGCCCCGAACTTGGTCGCAAAGCTAATGCAAGTGCACTTGCAAGAATGGCTCGACACACGCCTGTCCGGAATCGGGTCCGCGCTCCCGAAAAGCAACAGCCTAGCCCAAGACCCCGCCTCGTCGGACTCAAGACTCCGAACAGTGGGGAATCCTTGGTGATCTGGTGCCGGCATCACAGGGAAAAGCGGCGGCTCACCAATTCCCAGCAATCTTCTTGTTTCCCTAAATTGTTCTATCCACAAGTCTTCGGTAACACCCACACCAGGTGCCACCATGGGCAAAAGCTGCCCCCGCATGAGTTTGGCACCCATTGTCTTGTGGACTCCCACACCGGCCTCTATGAAAGCCGCCTCGCCATTCTCTCCACGATCCACAGTAATGGACTCTGCGTGGGACAAGTCCTCCCAGCGAGCCCTGCCGTAAGTTGCGAAAAGGAGGGCGCCGGCCATCAGCCTGTTCCACAGCTCAGAATCATTAGCGAGAATATAGTGAAGCTTGGTCAGCTCGGCCACTGTAAAGGGAGAGGCCTGGACCCGAGCCTTGAAATCTCGCTGCTTCGCGCTGCCGTGGCAGCGCTTGCTCTCACCCAGCTCAGCAAGTTCCGGAATCCCAACCACAAATCTCGTGAACGTGATGGCTTCAAGAACTGCCTTCCGAGCAGAAGCAGGCCTGCCTGCCTCCCGCATGCCACACAGGTACTGGTAGAAGATCTCCTCCGATCCAGGAAAACCCAACCCTCGGTCACTCAAGAAGTTGTTGTAACCCAGCAGAGACCTGTACCGCTTGCGTAAAGTAGCGGGTGCCTTGCCACCAAGTAAATCTTCAATCATAAAATATCTAGGCAAATGCCCCAGGTCCAAAAGTTGCCGAACCACGGCCAGCTTGGCGGGCCAAGACTCAATGAGCCCCTGCCAGAGGTAAAGAGCCTCTGACCGCTCCTTGTCCCTCTTGGCCTTCCAGCTTACCGCTTCACGGTCTTTAACTGCATTCAAATAAGTAAAACTTCCGCCAGATTTATCTGCCGAACCAGAAGTCTTGGCAGCCTTCAAGCGCGAAGAATCACTTTCGAAAAGCACGGCCTCCGGTCTCTTATACACAGAACCATGCATTCCATGATACAAATCCTTCGGCGATCCAAAAATGTCCGCCCAAATCCCCTTCTCCCAGCACTGCTCCAGACCTGCAGTGGGTAAAGACTGATGTGCAAAAGCCACGGCAGCTGGAACATTGAATACACGATCACCAGAAGATGACCCCGGCATGCCAGAGCCCTGCGAGGGCACATGCCTCGGAGTCTCCTCTGCTGTCAAAGAACCAGGAGGGAGATCGCTGCCCTTGTCAGACAGATTCGCCTTTGAGTACCATTGTACCTCCTCGAAGTCACTGGGGTCAAAACTCGCACTCAGAGCAGGAGACCTGTCTTGCAAGAAATCACGACTGTAATTCTCAACGGAGTCGCCGCAAGCCAGATTATCAAGGTGAGCTTGAAACTCTTCGACGGAGCTCTCACCAACTGGCCTGGATTCTCCCCTTTCATCACTTGACAGTTGGTCACTCATTGCTTACTGCTGAGCGCAAAATGAACCAGCACGAATAGACCAACGTGTTTTAAGGATACTCAGATGATCATCTCGGCAGAGAAAGCCCAAACCAAGCGCACAGCATCAAGCTCGGCACTTCGGAACAAGCCAGACAGAACCTGGCCGGCCATAGCTGGACCCACCTCTACACTTCAAAAACTACAAGCAATCTGTTATTGCTTTCCCACCCACCCTCCGCTTCGAGGCGAGCGAGGGATGTAAAAGATCACAACTGTCCAATAGCAAACTATTGCAACAAGTGATGTTGAAAAAGGTTTGGGCAATGTCCCAAAATCAAAAACGTGATGGGAAAGACATGTCACTAATTTTCCAAAGGAAAATTTCCACAAAAAGAATAAAGTGATCATCCCTCCGGGAGGATGTACTTGAACTGATCTAGGGGATCAAGTCCCCATCCGACTTTCCACAACTTGCCTACTGCAAATAGTGGTTGTGTTACATCTCCGAACACAGCTGAATCTCTCACCTTTATCACTCTTCCATCTGTTCTTTGAAACTCAAATGTGATGTTCGCTCTTGTCTCTGTTGTTCTTATCCTGTTGCCTTGGGCATCTTGAATAACCATTCTCAAAGCTGGGAACTCAACTGTTCCTAAGTCTTCACTGTAGTAGCATAGCGGAAGCACATGACAATCCGCGCCACTGTCCAGGACTACTTCAACAAGTTCTGAGTAGCTTGAGTTAACGGTTCTCACATAAGGCCTTTGACTTGACCATTCTTCTGGTCTCTGATTCAGAATCACTTCTGTCTCTGACTCTTCACCACTTCCGAAAAGTCTCTCTCGATCTCTTGCACGCTTGACATTCCTTTTGTCCACATGCAGATCTTCGTACCACTTGTGAATTTCATCTCTTTCATAATCCTCTTCATCACTTTCATCTTTCATGCTTGACCATAACACCACTGTGTTGACCTTTACTGCTCTTGCACCATAGTCCATTGCCATCTCTTCAAACATTCCTACAAGATCAATGTAGTCTTCGTCTTCTTCGAATATTTCTTCAATCACTGGCATAGGCGTTGTCACCAACCTACGCACTTGCTCGTTTCCTTTTGCTCCTTGTGGTGCTCTTGCTTGTGGCTGTGTAGAAGAACTTGGTTGCTCTTCATACCATTCTTCCTCTCCTGTCTCTTGGACATTCCGAACTTTTCCTTTTCCACCTTTTCCTCTTCCCTTTGGTGCCGACCAACACCGAAGAGTAATGTCCGGTCTTACCGCAATTGAAACATACAGGTCCATTCTGTCCACCTTTGCCTTTTGCATTCTCGTAGCCTTTACCTTCAGCCTGCCTGATACTCTTTCCGAAACCTTTCTTCCCAAATCCTTTTCCTTTGCCATAACCTTTTCCTTTTCCTTTTGGTCTTCCTCTCCCACCTTTTCCTCTTGCGTATCCTTTTCCTTTTCCTCTGTCTCCTTTGCCTTTTCCTGCTTTTCCTTTGTCACCTTTTCCTTTTCCATCTCCTTTACCTTTTCTCAAGTGCAATCTATCAAGTTCCATCGGGATTGGTCCTTGGTAAGCTTTGTTGCTTGAGTGTAACGTTGGGTCTTGAAGACTTGAAGACTCAACGATCCTAAGATGTTTTCAGCTGACCATGTCTGATTGCTTCTTTCATATTGCAGCAACTTTGCTCTCAACTGTTCAAATGTGGTCTTATCGGTGATATCGACCATCACGTGCTGCTTGAGGTGCTGTGGGATTCCTTTCAGCAGTGTACCGATCTTCAAGTTGTCGTCATACTTCTGTCCTGAGAGTTTTTCGTACTCTGCTGTGAGCTTCTCGTACGTTAAGACGAAATCCATCAGCGATGCTCCTTTGCTCATGGCTGGGAATCCAACCAATGCTTGTACCATTGCTAGACTCCTTGAACGAGATGTCGGCTCTAGTTCGGCCGTCAACTTTCTCCACAATTCAAATCCATTCATCCCGCTTGCGCTTCTCAACACTTTCAGAGGTCTGTTCTTCAGGTAACTGCTTAACACTGAGTAAAGCTTTGTTCCTCTGTTCACTCTTCCTGAGTCACTGTCGAAGAATGTATAAGTCACTTCTGAGCTTATCACATCCTTCTCTTCTTCCGCTGCTTTCAAGTCCTTCAGGAATTCTTGGTCCATGAACGCTAAGAAGTTCTTGAACGTAAATGACCAGTCGCTCCATTGCGACACTTCTTCTTCAATTGTTGCTGGGTTGAACGCTTCTGGTGGCTTGAGAATCTTACCTCCAGTATCAAAGCTTACTGAGGCTGGTTGGCTGGGCCGACTGGGGGAGCCGCCAGCCGTTGGTGATGCCTGGGCTTTCACCAGTTCATTCATTGCTGTAGTCAGTTGTGCTTGTTGGGCTGCAGTGCCCTGTGCAACTCTTGCCATAGCTTCTGTAGCTTGACCTAAGTTGGTCATCAGTAACTCAAACCTCTGTTGCTGCCCTTGTTGTGGGTTCAGGGGCTGCTGAGGCTGTTGAGCTTGCTGTCCTTGTTCTTGCATCTTTGCAACACTTTGGCAGGTCTGTGTGTAACTGGCTCAAGGTCTTTCA
This sequence comes from Symbiodinium sp. CCMP2592, assembly GCA_905221615.1. Lineage (NCBI taxonomy): Eukaryota > Dinophyceae > Suessiales > Symbiodiniaceae > Symbiodinium > Symbiodinium sp. CCMP2592. The sequence goes on from CAJNDT010000875.1 coordinate 115,105, forward strand.
CTTCCACGCTTTTCTTCGACGACGCAAGGTGCTGTTGGCTTAGCCGTAACTCCTCGCTCTTCTCCGGCAGGATGCTCTCGGAATTAACCTTAACTTCCCGCTTCACTCTTTTCACTTTTCCAGCTCTTGGCTGGCTTCCCTGGATCTTTGCTTGATCAGCTGCTGGCCTTTGCCAACAGCTCCGCTACCATGAAAGTTTAAACCCTTATACCAGTATACTTCTTATAACCACGGCGCGAGCTTGGATTCTTTTCACACTCTCAGCTCCGCTGTTGGGCTGTGCTTGAGCCTCCGTTTGACCTTCGGTGAAACACTGGATTCCTGTATGTAACTGTACATGAGGGAAAAATGAACTATCTGTTAGAATTGCGCCTTTCTTTTGAAGGAACTTGGCGTTCGTGACGCCCAAGCTCAAACGCAAAACACAGGCTTTCGGGCCGATCTAATTTGCGCGATACAATTGTTCCGCTACCAATGATGCAATGACAGAACGGCAGACACACTACAGGCAATAACAACGCATAAGCAGCAGCGCCTCCACCAGCCAGTGGATGTTCTCCACGACTAGTTTGATTCAACCTCGGGCCGCACACCAAAGTTGCATTATACATTATAGTTGTACAGTGTCAGACTGACGAGTCCAACATGTGTGTATGAGGACACCACATACAAAGTATGTAGATGCGATGTGGTAAGCTGTCCTTGGTATAGTAGTTAAGATAAATCGATTGTATTATGGTTCATACAATACCTATGAAATTACCTTTAAGAATAGAGGGAGCGGTATTAAAACCAATGAAACCGGCAACGAAGATGACGACGATGATGAAGATGATGAAGATGATGGAGATGATGGAGATGATGGAGATGATGAAGATGATGAAGATGATGGAAATGATGGAGATGATGAAGATGATGGAGATGATGAAGATGATGAAGGTGATGGAGATGACGGAGATGATGAAGATGATGGAGATGACGAAGATGATGAAGATGATGGAGATGATGGAGATGGTGAAGATGATGGAGATGACGAAGATGATGAAGATGATGGAGATGATGGAGATGATGAAGATGATGAAGATGATGGAGATGATGGAGATGATGGAGATGATGAAGATGACGGAGATGATGGAGATGATGGAGACGATGGAGATGATGGAGATGATGAAGATGATGGAGATGAAGAAGATGGTGGGGGTGATGGATATAATGGAGATGGCAGGGGGCAGGGGGCAAATGGCAAAGGGGAGGGAATGGCGAGGAGGTGGGGAGGGTGTGTGGTGGGTGAGAGGGGGGTGGGGTGGATGGTGGTTGGGTGGGGGGTGGGGTGTCCGCAGCCCTGTTGGACCATAATGGGTTGGTGGTGGGGGTGGGGGCAGTGGGTGGGGTGAGGGAGTTTTGTGGTGGTGAGGGGGTTTGGGGGATTGGGGCGGCGTGGGGGTGGGTGTGGGGGGGGGAGGGGCAGGGGTGGGGTGGGTGGGTGGTAGCGGGGCGGGGATCCGTGGGCCCCATCCACAGAACCCCAGGATTTCAATTAATTGAAATAATTGAAATAATTGAAATAATTGAAATGGCGCCGATTTCAATTATTTCAATTATTTAAATCAACCGGGCCCTTTGGCGGATTTAAATTATTAAAACAGTTGAAATTGGCCGGATTTCAGTTACTTCAGATATTTTAATTATTTCAATTATTTAAATAATTCAAAACGGTAGGCTTCGTGGCTTGGCCCAGAACAACCATCGGTTTCAATTATTTCAATTATTTAAATCCGCCGGGCTCTTTTGCGGACTTAAATAATTGAAACAATTGAAATCCGAGGGTTCGATGGGCCCAAGTCACCACATCCAGTGATTTGAATAATTTAAATAATTGAAATAATTGAAATAATTGTAATAATTAAATGGGGCCGATTTCAATTATTTCAATTATTTAAATCCACCGGGCCCTTTGGCGGATTTAAATAATTGAAATAATTGAAATCGGCCGGATTTCAATTATTTCAATTATTTAAATAATTCAAATCGGTAGGATTCGTGGCTTGGCCCAGAACAACCATCGATTTCAATTATTTCAACTATTTAAATCCGCCGGGCTCTTTTGCGGACTTAAATAATTGAAATAATTGAAATCCGAGGGTTCGATGGGCCCAAGTCACCAAATCCAGTGATTTGAATTATTTAAATAATTGAAATAATTGAAATCCGGCCGATTTCAATTATTTCAATTATTTAAATAATTCAAATCGGTGGGATTCATGGCTTGGCTCAGAACAAGCATCGATTTCAATTATTTCAAATATTTAAATCCGCCGGGCTCTCTTGCGGATTTAAATAATTGAAATAATTGAAATCAACTCTGTTGATTTAAATTATTTCAATTATTTCAATTATTTAAAATAATAGTAGTCATGCAGAAAAGAATAAAGCGTAAAATAGACCCTAGAGTCGCCTCTCTCATATATATATATATATATATATATATCTGAACTTGTGATCATGCCCACGTGGCGCCCCATATAATCGAGAGTGGGTTTATCGGCGCCGAAGCGCGCAAGCCACGCCAAAAAACCGTCTCCTTACATGAGTGACTGGTGAGGCTCTCGATGTCGGGATGTCTCGTAGGAGAAACCTGAGTAGGGACGTAAATTCGTCCGACTCGATATGGCGCTCGGACCATGTGTCGTCCGACAGCGACGCAGGCAAAAATGGGCCTGGCACGAAGTCGCCAAGCAACTGATTTCGAAGGTCGAGGAACTGTCCTGCCCAGTTTTCGTCAGTTATGCCAAAGGCCGGTGCCACTATGGGGAGAAAGCGACGTTTCTCGCGATTCGCAGTCTTGTGATGCTCCGTCTTGACTTCTATGAAGCCGTGACGGCCTGTGACGTCCAGGACGATTTCCTGGACGAACCTGAGGTCTGAGCATGTGCATCTGCCATACACGCACATTAGCATAAGCCCCGCTGCCAGTCTGTCAAATACCCCTTCGTGTAAATTTCGAAGGGTCGCGTGCAAGCGGAGTACCATGACAACGGTGAGTGCAGGGGCTTGCTTCAGCAGTCTCTTGTTGCTTGCGGACTGCTTCACCACACCTTGGATGATGTAGCTCGAGATGATGCTTGCTGCCCCTTCAGGCTCGATGGTGTAGATCATGAAATTTACGGCCTGGATATCTGAGGCTGGCGCTGTTGCCGCACCTAACGCCTTCAAGCGGTTAACATATTCAAAGGCAATTGACCATGGGCCATGGTAACTGGGCGTGCTCGACACACCACGACTGGTATCTCTTGACCACCATGCCCCTCGAGTTTATGGTGGAGGGAGCTTTCACCCCCATGACTGCGTCAACGCAGGAAAAAAGTTCTTCGGCTGCTTCCTGAGTGTTTCCCTCCTCTGGAAGCTGAATGTGCCTCGTGATGCAGAACTTCTGTGGGAACGACCATATGATCTCGCACCACATCGCTATTCCCTTGAATCTAAGGGTTTGCTCGCTCTTGGAAAAGCTCATGTTCGGCCGATTCTTGATGGATGCTAGGGCCGAGGCTCCGGCAGGAGGGCGGGCCGACAAGAGAATGTTGCCAATCGCCTCGCCCGGGTCTTGATGTAACTCCTCCTGCTGTGCCAGATTTTGAATCTGGGATGAGGGGACCAGGACGAGGGGCTCGGGCTTCCGAAGATCCTTCTCATGAGGGGACTCTTACAGGGCATCTCGATCTTCGGCCGTTTGGCCCCGCGCGCAGCAAACATCCTTGCAGCGCTTGCTCATATGTGCACGTCCCTGCAGGACACCTCCTGCTGTGGGTGCCCACTCTGGGTGTTCCGCACTCGGTGTGGCAGAGCTACTCTTGGAGGGTGTGTCCACCAACTCGGCGGATCTTATCACCGACCACACTTCTTCTCCTTCACCTTCTGAGAAGACTTCTCGCTCTAGCTCAAGAAGGCGATCAAGCTCTGCTTCGTCCGACATTTTGGACCGGGTGAGACTTTGAGAGAAAATACAGACTTGAGCAAAAGACTGGAGAGCATCGAGGGCTTATCAAGAACAGGAGAATGCGGACACAAGGAGAGGTGCCCCCACTTGGCGAAAAGATGCCTAATGCTTTGACTCGAGGACGCTTTTGTCGCGGATCTCCCCGCTGCGCCTCCCTCTTGCTGAGGGGACTGGTGCTCCTGAGACTGGGATCTCCTAGCTCCTAGCCTTCTCCCTCATTCCTCTCCGATGGACTCCGCCCGAATCCCGTTCCCCTGAGACATGGGGAGTAAAGCAACTCGGGCAGTACTCTGAAAGAGCGGCGTGCCTCGTTGAGGTGGCAGTGGTGATGAGCTCGGCTGTCCGTCAGAGAAACGAAGCGGGCATCTGAGGAATAAGTGGCAGCCGCATCGTAGCCCTGCTCTCACCAACATTTTGGCCGCTGCTCGGCAGCTTGCCGTGTGCCGGGAGCTTGGCTGGATGATGTCGCCACTGAAGAAGCCGGGTTTGTATGCCCTTGAGGAGGGGTGTCTTGGTCTGGGGAGGATCGTTGCCTCCTCCGACGTTCTTTCTTCGGTAGGTCCCTTGTGTGCTTGGATCTCTTTTTCTTTGCTGCCTTCTTCTTCTTTCGTTTCTTGGGGCTTTTCTCAGGCAGCGCTTTGGGCTTTGGCAGGGGGTCGAAGGCAGAACTCCAGGACGACAGATCGTCCTCTTCTGTCATCACGTCCATGCTGTCAGCTGACATCATGTCTGAGTGGCAGACGGCTAACATTGGAGTTCCTGGAAGCAACCCTGCCTTCTGACTTCTCAGGGTATGCAGAGACAAACTCGGAAACTTCGCTTCTTTTGTGACTGAGGCACTTGCGGTTTGTCCAGCTCTCACTGATGTTGAATGTTCTGGAGCTGCGGGACGCGATAGAGAATTACCACGGAAAACTCACGACTTGCGAGCTGCGACGCCCCTGGGGGCGCGGCTGGATCTGCGAGTGGATCCCGATGTTCGCTCCGTGCTTTGCATTTGCAAGATCAGAAATTTCCACGCACAGAAGTGTGAAAGAACCAAGTGTCGAGCCTCGAGGCGAGAAAAGACTCTGTCAGCGAGGAAGGTCTGAACTCTGTTCAAGCGATGTATCTGAATCTGCAGGCCCCTCATGTGACACAAAACAAAACACTCCGTAGAAGTAAAAGAATCTGTGGGCGATGGATCTTCGCTCCTTTGTCCCGTGATTTCGGGGGGATCCAGTTTCTTGACTTCCTCGAGAATGTGATCGAAGGCCTGCGCCTCCGGTTTTTCAAGCGATACCTAACGAAAATACGCATCAACTTCCACGGCTAAGCTCCAAGCAGCTGTCTTGAACCAACACTCGCAAGTAATGTGTAGTTGAGCCGGTGCACATGCTTGTACTGCTGCAAGGCATGCGGAGACACGATGATTACGAGCAGGCATTCCATCAAAGCAGGCATCTTATGGAAATTCACTCTTTCCCTGGAAAGATCTGTGAGCGGGACGGCAAGCCTTCAGAATGGCACAACGACGGCCACTCCCTCCGGCTTGGCAAAACAACTTTTAATGCAATATGCCTCGGTGCACCGGCAGGCTCCAGCAACTCTGCAAGCGGCATGCAAGCGCCAATTGCCACCGCCACTGACGCTGGCTGATGGGGCGTCACAGCTTGGCCCAAAATGATGGGCCCCTGCTGGCCCTTGGGGATGGCCAGAGCTCTGCGTACACTGATGGCGTGGTCAGACCACTCCTGGTTGAGGGCCTGAGTGAAGAATCCACTGCTTGGCTGCCCTTCTCCCACGCGGGCGAACCAAACCTTCGCGGAGAATGTAGGGCAAGGACTTCCAGTCTGTGCCGTGCCCCCAAGTGAGATAGCTGAGGGCGCCCTCAGCTGCTGCATCCTTGTAGTAGCCGTGGGGCTTCGTGGCTTTCCAGCCAACCCCTTCCCATTCCAGAATGTCGCGCTCTGCGTCGGGCTCAACCTCGGCCATAGCGAGAGCCCGAAAAAGGCGGAGACGAACACTCCGGGGCAGGTCCCCAAGGGACGGGTGCAGCGAAATGAAATTCTCGGCCACACAGTGTTATTTGGAGGGACACTGAGTGTCACGATCTCGACATTTGCCCAGGCTTCATTGACAGCCGGGACGCGGTCTGGGTCCTTCTTGGTGGCCTCATGCCAGAAATCATCATCCGCATCCAAATCATCGATTTGAAAAGGCTCCGCGGAATCGTCTGGAGCGTCCGGATCAAACTTCTTGGCCGGACTGGCCTTGGGGGCAGCACCTGCGGGCCCTTCGACTCACCCTTCCAGTTGCCCCAAGACTCAGCAGAAGATGCTGACCCACGTTGAGGTTCATTGCGTGGCGTGGGGGCACTCCATTGATGCCAGGATCTGCCGCGACCCTTTCCGCGCCCACGTCCGCCTCGATTCTTTCCTTTGCCGCGACCTTTGCCACGGCCCCAGCCACCTTGCTGCCAACCACTGTTGCCCCAACTCTGCCCAGCCGCGGTTCCAGTGCTGGTGGCTGCCCTCATCTCGATCATGCCACCGCTGGCTTTCGTCGCCTCGGTCGCTCCAGCACGGTTGTAGCCCCAGCCTTCGTGACTGCGTGCCACCACTCGGCCGGCGGTTCGTTGGGAGTTCTGCCATCACGAGGGGTGATGGGACTCCGGCTGCGACTCTCCTCGCGACTCTGGCCCGGACCTTCCCGCAAGGCCAAACGCTGTTCGCCTCCTTGCTGCTCTCCCCAAGAGATGGGCATGACGGCATGACAATGAAAGCCCCCTGAGCAAAAATCTCCATGGGCTGATTTCCTCCACGGCTTCCACTTCCACCG
>CAJNDT010000876.1:0-121439 GCA_905221615.1 Symbiodinium sp. CCMP2592
CTTGTGTCGAACCGGTCCTGCAGCAGGTTCCAGCACCAATGCGAGACATCGGGGTCTTTGCCCCGTCTTTGGCGCACTGCCCTCAGGTCCTTCATGTTGATGACCGTACCCATGGGGCCCTCTTGTTCAGACAGGTATGCTCTGCGCTAGGTCTGCAGACAGCGGAATGGAGTTGGCGCCGCCAGGTGGAAACACTGCCTTCCCTCCCACCGGAGCAGTACGTTCTTACCGAGCTCACCCTCCCGTGGTTTCGGATCCGTGTTCCAGTTGACCTTCGTGCTGTCGGCGGCTCTGTCTCGCTTTTAGACACCTTCCGACACCAGCCAGGCGCCGCGATAATCCGGGACGCGGCTGTGCAGCAAGGCATACACGTTGATGTGAACAACTGCCTATGTCGGCTGGGAAATGCTTGGTTTGTTCCCCAGGCGTATGTGCTTTTGCTCCCGCAAGGAGACGCATTGCAAGTGTGGCCTACGGTGCGTCTTCCTCAATCGGTACCACCCTCTCGTCATGGCTCTCTGTCCCCTATAGACTGTCTCTAGAGGACGTGTTTTCCACGAGCCTTTCGCTGCCTGGACCCGCTGAGCTTGCCTTTCATTCCGAAGCTGGGGTCAATGCGGTGGTTCTGTATGCCAACGGGCTGTTTTTTACATTCGCCCCGATGTTTGCGGACCATCTTTCCATTCGTTCAACTGTGATGGGAGCTTTCATGTCGGATGTCACGTGCGGGGGTGCTACTTTTAGTCATTTCGCTCGGGTCCTCCCTCCTTTAGAGCAGTTGCCTGCGGTGCAATTTGTTGCCTTACAATGTCCTGAAGGTTGTCTCCCAGGCCTTATCGATTTCCGACCACTTGGTGCGGGGCTTGCCGTGCTTCCTTTCCAACCCGGAGCGAGCCCGGCAACTCGCCTGGCAATGGCTGTGGCCACATCCGGAGAACCAGTACCGGATTGTAAGCTTGCTGAGCTTCTTGCTCGGGGCAGTTTAATGGTGCTCCACCGTGAACACTCAGTGGATCCTGATAAGCCTCTCGAAGCAAATGCACCAGCCCCGCTTGTGGTTTTACGTCGCCGGACCTTTCCAGAAGCTTCGCCGTGCTCGGCCAGCGGCGGTTCTTCTGCGAGTGGGCGCTCGGCCATCAATTTTGGGGTTCTCTTGGCGGTTACTACGAGGCATGGCGTTCGTTCGGCTGCCTTGCTGCTTCTCGGGTTGCGCGTCAGCTGGGGTACTTTTTTGATACCGGACTCCGATCCGCCCGCCGATGGGATTGCCCTCCATCGTAAGTCAGAGGATGCACAGGTTAGGATCCCATTAGACACGGAAGCCGGGGTTGGCGCGCACCACCGCCTCACAGAGACTGAGCGCGTCCCGTGAATGGGCTTCTGCTGAGTGGAGCCGGAGTCAGAATTTAGCAACTGCCCCTGCCTCACACTACTACTTTCAGGTAGCATCGCCCGGTGATTCCGTTTGGTTCCTCTTCCCAGGTGACCGAGGAGCAGACGTCCTGAAGAGCGTGCTACTCAGGGCAGGGGGCCTGTTGGGACGGGGTTTCCCGATCTTGGTTCAACCTTCTGGATTTGATCGATGTGTCCGATTCATCTCCCCAGCGCGTAGTTTGCAGTATGTTACTGTGCTTGTTGACGCCGGCGGACCCTTGATCTGTCTGGATGTGGTCCGCTCCAACCCTGGGCCCTCCATCCTGCAGGCGCTGACACTGCTTTTCCCGGGAGGAAGCTTTCGTCTTGATGAAGGGGCGCCTCACCCATTGCGACATGGAGATGTAGTCGTGGCGCATAGTGATGATAAGATTAACCTGCCAGACGTTGGGGCTTCGTCTGTACCGATGCCCACGTTTTCAGCGACCAGTTGGCTTGTTCCGCACACTGAGGTGTTTATCACGTCTGCCGACCAAGGCCTGCTTCTGGTTGAAGTCCCTAAAGGATTCACTAAGTACCGTCTTGAGTCAGCTCTGCAGTCTTGGTACGGTGAGCATCGTTGTGGGACAAGTTGCCTCATTCGACTGCCTCTTTCTGCGCCGGCGGTCGACTTGTTCTGTCTTATTGAGCGCACGCATAGCACGCTCACGGTTCTGCTCACTGATGTTTTGGATTGCGGGGTCCTCCCGATTGTCCTCACTGTGTCTGCCCCAGTCTCTGAGGAGCTTCCTTTGTCAAGCATTCGTGGGTCGTCCTTTTGGAACGCGGTCTTAGACCAACAGCCAACTATTTTGCGGCACTTTGCGCTTTCGGCGGCACAAGTTAGCTCAGGTTTTCCCTTCGTTTTCTTTCAGCTTGGATTGGACTTCTGTCGCTTGTCTGATGCAGGATGGCGCCTCTCCCAACAGCAAGCCCCTAGGAAGCTAGCCCTTGCCGCGCTACAGCCGGAAGCTTTCCAGGAGCCTGTTCTTCCGAGTTCCCGGGTTGAACAAGGAGTTCAAACTTTCCCTCTGCACTGGCCAGCTCATGCGCGACCGGCACCAACGAAAGCACTAGTTAAACGTCGTCCAGCTAAGGGCTGCGTTGCAGTACCGGGACATTTCTCGTCAAGTCCCATGCGACTGCTGGAATGCCCCCATTTTGGGGTTAGTTGCGGAGTTCCTTGCAGCGAAGGCCATTTTCCGTGGGCCATGCGAGTCGGAGAATGGGTGAGAGCTGCTTGCACGCTGTCGGTGGAATGGCCCGAAGTTATGTCAATTGGAGGGCTCACCACGTGGGACCTGCCAGGTGTTGAGATCCACGGACAGTTGGCTGTTTGGAAATGGCCTGGTGAGGTGTCCTCTCTGGCTGGGGAATGTGGGCACCTTTTCCAAGAAGGCCATGACGCCTTCGCCTGCGACGCCACACGCGGCCTCCAGGCACGCATCAATGGGGTTCTGAACCAGCCGTCAGTTGCAGCATTTGCCAGTGTGGTCAGTCCTGCCGTTGGACGCAGCCTGACGACTCGATCATACCTAGGATGGTGGTTCCTCCTCCCTTTTCTTCTTCAGGGCCCGGTGCCGGTGTTGGGTGCGGCCTCAGATACTGACGATGAATGCCCGGAACCGCAGGTATTCCCTCGATATGACAGTTCCCCGCCAGTGGCCGTGGCATGGTGCTATGAGCTATCCTGCCAAACCACGCACTTGGGTGTCATGCCTGCCTCCCTCTGGGGATATTGTCAGGCTAACGCACCGACTGACACGATTCGCTTCCACATTTGGACACCCTTTCAAGGGCCTGCCATTTTTGATTACCCCAAGGGCGGGCCGCTGTCCGGGTTTAATAGTTTGCTCTGGGAAGCAGGACACCGTCCGGACTCCTGCGGTCTGCATGTTGCGTTTGACACGCAACCTACTGTCCTGGATGTTGTATCGTGCCCGATTGGGGATCCTACCTGGTGGATTGTTAGGGACGGCATGTCGAGGGAGCTTCTGCGCCCTGTTGCTCCATGGTATGAGCCGGATGGTAGACGTGTGCTTACCCTGAACTCACTTGGTCAAGCCCAAGGCCTCTCTTTTGGCCCAGAGGCAGGTGCGATGCAGAGGCTTCCTGCTGGGGTCCGAGCAGCTATCACTTACCCCTTTTCACGGGTCTTAGGGCACCTCTCGGCTGGAGGGTTGGTTCTAACTGAAATTGCGATTGGCTCCTTTTCTAGGGCTAGCTCCATGCGCAGCTCCTTGCTGATAGGGGTTCTGTTGGGATCGCTCCACGTCCATCCTGTAAGGGCAATGCAGCAGGATCTTATCTTGCGCACTTCTTCCGGCCAGCATCAGGGGCATCCCCCTGCGTGGGGACTTCCTCGCGATCCGGCGCCTACTATCTGCCGGATCTGGACCTACACCCTAGCAGCTCCCACGGTTGTTCCGTATGTTTCTACTCCCGACCCAGGTGTTATGGCCACTTATGTGGCCAATACTGCTAGGGGCGTTACTGCCACAGGTGATTTCGTCTGGACGAGCCCTCAGATTGTCCACGGGGTTGCGCACCTCTTGCATGTGCCGTCCGGCTCGACCACATCCACGATATTTTGGCTTTTGCATTATCGAGGTCGAGCTGCTGTCATGAGCGTACCCAGAGCGGTCTTCGATTGGCAGCATGTGGGACAAACAGCTGCTGAGGAGTTTGGCTTGCCGTTCTTCTCGCAGGGACAGTTCGGTATTTGGCATGGGGGCCGGGTTATTCCCTTCGGGTCTCAGTTGCCAGCACCAGGCCACGGGACCATTATTACCTTGGTGCGTAATCTTCCGGTTCCTGCTGCGGGTTTCTCCTCTTGGGATGCGCCATCGGATGCTCCGGCTTCCTTTCATTTTGATTATGATCTGTGCCGTGGTGCAGGAGGGGAACTTCCTCTAGCTGGCGAGACCTGCCTCCAAGTGCTGCCATCAGGTATGAGTCAGTCACCTCCACCACCTGCTGAGGCTGCTGGTCCGTCCCGCACGGCTCCAACGCGCTGGCCCACTAAGGAGCCCCACTCCGCCCCGCCTAGTGTCGTTCGGCAGGTCAATGAAATCAGTCATCAGCTCACGATGCTTACCTCACGACTTGAGGTTGCGGGCGTTCTCCCAGGGAGCGAGCCCGATGAGGTGGGTGCCGCACCATGGTTTCATGGTCCTGAGGAGTTAACCAATAAGGACAAGTCGACGGCTAGAACTGTACATCCCGTTGCGCAATGGGGCGTCTTTCTTCTTGGGAGGTTCCTAGGGCAGTCCGGTTTCGTGCTAGGGGTTCTCTCTGCCATCACTCTTGTTCGTGGCGACGGCGAAGATAGTGCCCCATCGGAGCCCTCCCAGCCTAGCTCACCAGACCTTGCAGAGGTTACGGCCCCTACGCCGGCAGCCGAACTTGTGGGGACAGGAGGTGAGGACACCCATCTACTCCGCCCGAGTGATGAGGACGCTGCGCGCACTGGTGCGCCGGTTGTTGGCCAATGGCCCGCTGTTGCGCCAACCTTCGATCATGCGTCCATTCCCACTTTGCAAGGACGTGTTATTGCTTTCATGTGTGAGGTCGACGACCGCAGCAACCGAAACCGACCTTTTCTGCCGGCGGGGTGTCCGCTGACTATCCATAATCCCTTTACAGTTTCTGACCAATGTAGCGTGGTCACCCCCCTTGTTGGATCCGGGCAAGAATTTCGGTTTCTGCTCCAAGATTTCTCTGGCCGCCGTGGCTGGCAGCAGATACTCCCTGTCCAACCGCAGCCCGATACAGAGGCGGTTCATCTGATTCCCGCAGCAGCCGATTCGGCACTGGCTTCCGTTGTGCTTCGCACCCATCGAGGGCTTCACCCGGTTTGCCTTCCAGCTACGCTCCCGGTTGGTCCTACTCGGGCGTTGACCTTAGGTGGTCGTTTTGGCCGACTGCGCGAACCGTATCCTCTTCGACGTAATGTCGAACGGCCGGTGCACCTTCGAGATGGTGACTGCCTCCTTCTCGACTCAGGTCCGTTTGGCCCGCCGCCTCCGACACCAGTTGTCACTAGTGGGGCTGCTGTGTTGCCAATGTGGATACTTGGGGGACTGTCTTTCAGATACGTCCCTATGCGCCTTCTGGTTTTCCTTCCTGCGGTCCAGGCAATGCTCCAGTGGACGGACACTTTAAGGCCGACACGTCGTGACACGGTCGAAGTGGGCTCCTTCGCGTGGCGAGACGCAAGGTTTGACAGGACATTTGAGGGGATTGTCAGTCAGCCGCGGCTGCGGTGTGTCCTTTTGTGTCCTCTGACAGGCATGCAAGGTCCGCATGAGATAGCTACGCGTACTGTTTACCCTGCGTTGCTCGGCCACTATCAAGCTGTGCATGGCGACTGGATCCGGGATGTTGTCCCAGTCTGGCCGGGGCTCTTTCGTGACCGTCTAGTTCTGGTACCTGATATCGGGGCCGACCCCAGGTGTGTTTGTATCGTAGCGTGCCACTCGGATACTGCAAGAGCATTCTTGGTGCCCGGCCGTTGTACCTTTGACTGCCTTCTGCGGACACTACGCCACCTGTCGGGCTGGCCCATCATGCATTTGGGAGTCTCCCCCGCTGTTCGCTCTTCCCTGCCGAACCCTCGCACCTGGGAACTGAACCTTCGCACTGCGGATGTTCTAGAAGTATTCACGGGTACGAAGGATGTTAATGCTTTTGTTCCGCAGATGCCTCTCAGTCTCGTTTCTCAGGTGCGGTGGACCGCCCCCTTTGTGGTTGCTGAGACTGACTTAGTTGGTGTCTGGTCGCCGGTTCATGGGGGTCCGATTTTTACCCGGGTTGATGCCGGTGCATTTTGGACACCTGAGGACAGGACGTTTGAGGGCTCTTTCAGGAGCCGCTGGCCAGGTTCGTGGGTCCCTATTCCATGGCACCCGGGAAATTGCGTGCACTTAATGCAAGCTTCCACCAGTCCGGGAAGAGCGCATATTATACATGAAAGCCGCGAAGGGGTAGTGGCGCTTGCCTTCACTGCCCGTACTAGCCGTTCTGAACTTGCGGAAGAATTGCATTCCTTGCCGGAGTACATGGCTGTACTCGGCGCTACACCTGAAGACACCATTGCACCCCTTGTTCTCCGGGACGGTGATGTTGTACTGGACTCATATGTCTATGAGCAGCGTTGGCTCTCTGTTTGGAATCGTGGGCGACGCTGGGGGCTAGACGCCTCGGTCGGCCTCTCGATTGCTCTGCTGATCGCAGCCCGTCAGCCGTCCCTCTTCGGTCTTCTGGTCGGAGGTCTTCCCACTGCTGAGGCTGTCCGTCGTGGTCGGAGCCGAACTCCCAGCTCCGCACACTCGTCTGCTGACTCAGACGATGACTTAAGCCCTCGAGCTAGTGCCTGGCGCCCTGAGCACCCACACCCTATGTTGGAGGTCCTGTCAAGTGGTCAAGGCCACTATCATATCCTCTCTCCCTTCCACAGCGGAGCTTTCCCGGCGTACTTTACGCGTGAGGTCGCGGGAACTACGTTGGACGGCCTAGTGGCTGAATTCTGTGGCCGTTGGAGTAGAGGTCATGTGCTGCTTGGCCCTACCATTGGGCGCCAACCTATGACAATCGTCCCTGGGGGCCTCACTGATCTTGCGACAGTAGTGGTTTCAGTGTGCGGGCGTCACTTTGCCTTGCTTCTACCGCGTCACTTTTCGCTCCGGGAGTTGCGAGCCCATTTGGCCCTGTGGAGGCCATGGCAGAATCGTCTTGTGCTTCCGCCCTCCCTTTCTCGGTGTAGGGATTTTGAGAGTCTACCGATGGGGTTGCGGGATGGCGATGTCTTCGGCTGGCATGATGACCATAACCATCCCCATGTGCCAGAACCTCCTCTGGCGCAACATCGTTCTCTCAGCTGGTTGCCTCATCTCACCTGCTGGCATGCTTCTTTCCACGTGAAGCACGGGGGTTGGGTCTATGTTTGGCATCCGCATGGAGACCCACTTTTTCAGTGTGAACGACATTGGGTGCACTCAGGGTCCCGGTGGCTCCCGGGCAGCCTTCAGTTCGTGCGTCCTCGGTGCATGCCCGGTAATGACCGATGGGTCCCCGCTCAGTACCACGCGGATGGCGCTTGTCATTTTGTGCAGCAGGCGCCACCAGGAGCAGCACATGTTCTCCAGCACCGTCCTTTTAGTGACGAGCCAGTAGAATGTCTTCTTCTTGAGCGCACCAGGGGCGAGGACTGTTTACCCTCTGGGTGGCAGGTGGAACACCGCCTCCGACGCGGCATGGGGGAAGTGATTCTCCGTGACGGTGACACTCTTATTCCTTCCTATGCGCCATCCCTTACTCCGCTTAGTGCGGCAGCAGCGGCTGTCTGCGCGCGAATGCCGGCGCGCATAGTACTATGGTTGCTGGTTTTTAGCCTGTCTCGACGGCCTGCAGCTGCCATGTTTGTGCCCCCCGAGGCACTTACTGATTCCTCAGTGCGGGTGGGCAAATTTCCTTGGCGACTTCCCCCTGAGGACCGTGCCCTGCATGAATCCATCCCAGGCGCTTTCAACTGTAGGCTACTGTCCCCCTTCGGGGTGAGGGGCGATCCTGTTGTTGTCATGCGACAAAACGACACTGTGGAAGAAGTCAGGATGGCCTTGACGGGCTCTGAGCCGGTTTGGTCGCACGAAATAGTTCCGGTGTGGCCGTCGCCCTCGCCCGACCAATTGGTGTTTGTCCCCGTGGCCCCATCACCCGCCATGGCATGCCTGGTCGTTCTCTCAGTTGAATGGCAAATGCCGGTGCTGATCCCTAATCGTGCCGATTTGGCCTGGTTGTTGGATTTCATACGAGGTATGTCGCCAGGCCCACTCTTCTCTCTCAGAGGTCCGCCTGCGGCGGTGGGTCCAGTCACTAGCGCCCACGAAGCCGTGCGTTGGAGGGATGGGGATCTGGTTCTGGCCTTTCCCACTGACTTCGATGCCAGTGCGTTAGAGGTTCCGGTTTTTCGTGCTGATGAACAGAGTGCCTCCTCTGCGAGCGTTCGACACATGGCTCTCTGGGCCCTGGACTTTAGGAGTGAAGTGGACCTTCCTCTGGTCCTATGGAGACCAGGGCAGCGCCCGATACGTACACGCGTTCCGGCTCCAGCAATCTGGGATTCACATTTCCACACTTTTCAAGGGGATTTTCAGGTTCGGTACCCTGGTCAGTGGAGCCCGGTGCCTTGGGCGTACGATGATGTGCCACACCTTTGTCTTCGGGCGTCAGATGGAGACCTTCGCAACATTATTATTGAGACCCTTAGGGGCGATCGCCTTCTGGGCACGTGCCATACTGTTCACGCGCTTGCTAACGCGGCTACCTGCCAGATCCTTCTTGATAGAGATACGGATCCATGCTATCTACTGGGGCAACCCCAAGACAAACCATGGGCTGAACTCCGTAACGGGGATATAGTACACTTTCCGGACACCGAGGTTTCAGCTGCGGTCCCGGTCTCTCGCTGGCCCTCTGTGTTGTTCTGGGGAGTTGTTCTGTCCAGGGCACTCGGTTGGAGAGGCTATCTGGCTTTCCTGTTGCTTTTCGCTGACGCTTACTCGGCACAGGCGATGAGGGAAGCTCCCCCTCGAGATACCGGGCAGCCACGACACTGCCTCTGGTGTCCTGCGCATGGGAGGCTGGGGCCCTTTCTGGACGCAGCCACAGCACTCTATGCAACAGGCTGGAATTCTCTTGATGTTACCCTCGCCCCGGTTCGGCCAGCGCCGCTTTCTATTGACAGCCATTGGGTTCCGGGGCTGGGTATTAGAGGGTGGGCCACAATTGTGATAGTCGGTGCACCAGCGCCGCGCGCACTGCTAGTGCCAACCCCACTAACCGCCCCGGCTTTACGCCAGCTCCTTCAGCCGCTGTTTGGGAGTGTTCGCAGATTCCAGGGCAATGCGCCCGAATTGTCGGTGGTGGGACCGGCTTCCCCACCTATTCACCTCCAGGATGGCAGCTGCTTGCGCATTATTCAGGATGGCTGGGCACCGTCACTCGCTTTCCCATTCTACCGTACCTTCTCCTCCCTCCGCAGCGCCGTCCGCTACGGCTTCTGGAGTGATCGCCTCGAGATTGCTGGTGGGGGCTGGATCATCCTGTGGCGGCGGGCTGATACAATACATAGGATTCTGCGGGCACAGTCGGGTCAACAGTGGCACCCCGCGCGAGGGGCTTTGTTACCGGCTATGTCCGGGGAGCCGGAGGGCTGGTGGCCCTGGGATCAAGTCTGGGACTCGGCCGACATCATCCATATGTCTCCCACGTCTACCATGACCGCCGCATCCCCACTTTCAGGAAGCCAGGTTCCTCGCGAGTCTGGCCTGCCGACTGCTACAAGCAACTCGGCCCGCTCTAACCCCGGTGGCTTGCCCTCACTTGTGTGTTGTGGCCTCCTGGCTGTCCTGTGGTGGCGAGGCCGCTCTCTGAATGGCAGGGAGGCCACTGGGCTCCTTTGCATCCTGGCGTGCTACCTCGCTGCTTGGGGGGCCCCTCTGCAATGGCATGAGGTCTCCAAAGGGACCTGGGAACTGGATGTCGAGCCGACGTGCCAGCTTCAGGCACAGCTGCACCAAGGTTGGTGGTCTCAAGGCTTAGGAGACTTGTTACCCGGCTGTCTCTCTTCCGCCTACCATACTGCTTGGCAAGCGTATCCGGCATGGGAAGGCGGGCCGCCAGATAGCCTTCTCATTGCCACAGATGGCAGTGGCGAAGGCCCGGGGGCCTGGGCCTTTCTCGTCTGGGGTCTGTTTCGTCATAAGTGGTTTCGTCTCGGCTGGGCCGCAGCTACACTACCAGTTACCCCTTGGTTGCCTGGCGAGTCCCGCAGCACGCACCCTGGGCTGCGCTCTTTCCATAGTGAATTGGCGGCTTTGCAAGCAGCAGGCCACTGGTGTGCCGCCATGCTCGATCTTTGGCAACTACGCATGCGGCACAGGCCTACACAAATCACTATAGTGGTGGATAATTCCTCTGCCCTCCAGGTAGCGGCAGGACAAGCATCAGCGGCGACCGCGCCTGCACAAAGAACCCGCCTAGCCTGGCAGGTAGTGCAGGCGCGCGTCACTACGCACTTCCGCCATGTCCACAGCCATGTCGGAGTCCTTGTCAACACACTCGCGGATGCAGTCGCTGGCGTGGCTGTCACCGGTGATTGCGACCTCTGGGTCTCACACCCGCACTTTCGTCTCCAGGCGGACTTGGACTTTGACCATTTCCCATGGCTATGGGTTATACCCCAGAGTCGGCTTCGCGAAGGGAGAGGGGTTTTCTCAATTACTACGGGGCAGACTGACTGGCTGCCACCAGTCCCCAGTGAGGATAAAAAGCAGGCAAGCACGTGCGCCGCCAACCGGCCTCTCGGGCCCCTACACCTTCTTACTGCCAATATACAGTCTATCAAAGACCCGCGTCAGAGTGTTTTCAACCCCTCTGGTCACGGTGCCCGTCGCCAGTACCTTTATAGGCAACTGCTCGATATGCACGCAGACATAGTGTGTCTTCAGGAGACCCGGGCACCCGCGGGTCGGTGGGCTACCGGCGGATGGCTCTCCTGGCGCTCCGGCGCTGATCGTGGCCAGTATGGTTGCGAAATTTGGGTTCGACCTGACATAGTTAGTCCACCACTCTCCTTGGCCTCGTGCAAGATCTTGAAGGCAACGCCGCGTCTTCTTGTCATCACCTGCGTTGATGAGAGGCTTCCTCTCACCATTTTCTCTGCTCACGCACCCCATCAGGATCGCCCCCTGCATGAGGCTAAAGGCTTTTGGAGCGAGTTGCACCAAGCACTGCACCAAGCGCCTCGACTTCGCCCCCGACTTCTCGGCATCGATGCCAATGCTGATTTCTGCGCTCAGGACGTGGAAGAGCAATGTATTGGCTCACTCATTGCTGCACACCCGCCAACCTCCAACGATGAGTTCCTTTTTGAGTTCGTCACTGTTAACGGGTTAGACTCCCCCGCTACTTTCCCGGAATACCAAGACGGACAGGGGTGGTCCTGGGAACATACGGGCGGTAAACGCAAGCGTTTGGATCATTTGCTTTTCAGTACGGGGGATTGGCAGCACCATAGCACTGCCCAAGCCTGGGATTTCGACATAGTCAATTCCTACAGGGATCATGTTGCTCTAAGGTCTCGCTCTACCCTGTTTCGGCCAAGCCCTGTGGGGCGCACAGCTCGTCGTCGGGCGGTGCTGGGAGGGCCTTTTGTTGAAGAGTTAGGGCGACACTTTTGGGAGCAACTCCCATCTCCCCATGAGACGGCCATCAGCAGTGGTGAAGCGGTGTTCACCTTGCAAGATGCCTATCGGAAGTTTGCACAGCAACACGCTAGTTCCAGGGTCCTTAAGGTCCGTCAGCCGTACTTGGCCCCTGAGACCGTGCGTTGCTTGTATCAGCTCCGCGACTGGCGGTGTCAGCTTCGGCATTCCCGGAAACTGCATCGGCAGCATACATGCCGCTGGGCGATAGCCCGTTGGCGCCGACGCCCTCGGTCGATCCGCCTCCAGCATTTGGCCGATCTGCGCATGGCTCGCCACTATACGGCGGCCCTTGCTTTTCAAGAAGCTAAGGCCCAGGATTATGTTCATGGGTTGGCCAGGAAGGATAAACAGGCGCACTTCCTGGCATTGACCACTGCAGCCCTTCAGCATTGGCACGCCCATGGTCGTCCCATGGAGTCCATCAATCACCTCAAATGGGCTGCTAGGAGAGCTGCTGAACGCAGGCAGGTTTATGCGGCTGGAGGTTACGACATAGACGAGGCTCTCGAAGAACAATTTCGGCTCCAAGAGGCCGGAATTCGCACGGACGCTGCACAGGTTGGTGCCGCAACCAGGTCCTGGCTGCGCAGGGATGCCCTCCCCTGCACACAGGCGGTCCCTTCCCTCCTTCAGGCGGAGGACAGCTGCCGCCGTCAAGCGCCCAATAAGGCCCCAGGACCCGATGGGGTACCTAATGCAATATGGCACCACTTCCCGGCTCAGGCGGGACGCTGGGTCTGGGCGGTTAACACAAAGATAGCGTTGAGTGGCCATGAACCGTTTGGGTTCAAAGAAGCACTATACTTTGCACTTTACAAAAAAGGCCCGGCCGCCATCCCGGCCAACTATCGCGCTATTGCCCTTCTCAATGGGGTAGCAAAAATTTGGCACAGCCACCTCCGGCGGACAATCGGCAAGAACGTGCTGCAGGGTTATGCTGACACCCAGCTTGGAGGGAAACCGGGCGTGCCAGTGAGTTTTGCTGTAGCGGCCTACAGGGCAGCCATTGACCTGAGCACCCAACTGCAGCGCAGTACTGCGGTGCTGTTTGTTGATATTCAGGCTGCATATTATGAAGTGAGTCGTCAGCTTATCTTCTGTGGTGATGCTGCCCTCACACCCAGTGAAGATGCTAGTCGCCCCGACCTCCGACATCTTACCCAACTAGTTGACGGTCTTCTCTCTAAAGGGGCGTTAGAGCAGATAGGGATGGTTAGGGAGGAGCGCGAGTTACTACAGGACTGTGTAGCTTTCTCCAGATGGAGCTTGGCTGGCTCCGCCTCTTCCTTCATCGCAACTCGAGGCTCCCGACCAGGGGATGGGTTAGCAGACATTCTTTTCGGAGCGTTGTTCTCTGTCGCACTCCGGCATATTCAGGCAACGTGCCTCCAGGAAGGCATCTCTCTTCAGGCAGCAGGCAGTTTTGTCGGAGCTTCTGATGAGGTGCTTCCATTAGGCTGGGCAGACGATCTTGCCATTTTAGCGGATTTTGACTCGCCTCGCCAACTCCTTTGCCAACTGCCTCGGCTCGCTACCATCGTGCTTGCGACCCTCGAGGTTCTGCGCTTCCGAGTCAACCTGGCTGCTGGGAAGACCGAGATCCTGGTCGATGTACGAGGTCCGGAGGCTAAAATAGTCCGTGGCGAGCTACTGGCTCCGCCTTCTCTACTACGTTTGCCTTCCGGTCATGCTGTCCGGTTAGCCCCGGAATACCGGTATCTCGGGGTGGTTCAAACTCCCAGGGATAATGGCCGGCGGGATATGGAATTGGCAGCACAACGAGGCCACTCCGCATGGTCTCATGCGAAGAGTCTGCTAGCCTGCCAGTCACTGCCGTGGCGACTTAAGCAAGCGTGGCTTGCCGGCCGGGTGCTCCCAGCGGCCTATGCTACCCTCTGCACGTCGCTTGCCGTCTCTGAACGGGCAGTCAGCCCACTTACCGGTTTCTTGGAAAGGGCGGCGAGACAATTGATTGGCTCATGGAAATTTGGACATGTGTTGACCAATCCCTTGTTGGTTCTGCTCATGGGGTTATCGTCCCCTGGTGACGCGTGTGCCATCGCCAGAACCCGGCTGGTGGTTCAGTTAGTTACACGCGCCCCGCCACGAGTGGGTGAGCTTTTTGCAGCAGCCTGGGATAGGGCTACGCCATGGTGCTCCCTTCTTGTTGACGCGTGCCAACAAGTCGCATCTGGGCTGGTTGGCCACCTATCCCCGACGCATGTCACTCGCCAGTACATCGCCCAGCATGCCGTCAAACTCCAGAGTGTCTGTAGGCACCTCAGCCGGTATGGTTCAGCGTATCGAGCGCTTCATGCACTGTGGCGGGATGTCGTGGTTCCCAAGGTCGTTCAGGTTCTTGGCGTGCCGCAGCCCAGAGTTTGTGGACTTTGCGGCCTCAGCTTCCCCAGCCTGCATGCCCTTGCCGCGCATGTCCACCGCAAGCATTCCGTTGTCAATAGCCTGACTCGGTATACGAATGGGACAGTTTGCCTATGGTGTCATTGCGACCACCACTCGACCGACAGGTTAAAATATCACTTGAAGGTGACTCCAGCGTGCATGCACGGACTTCGTGTCACTGTCGGGCAAGCCTACGTCTATGGGACAGGGACGAAGCGATCTGGTGCCAGGGGCCACCGAGGCTTACCTGCTACGCGCCTCCCTGGGCCTATTAATGCCACACCGGCTCAGAGAGCAGCTTCCCTGGCCGAGATCCCATGCACGGAAGATGACCTGTGTCAAGAGCGACAGGCGATAGTGGGAACACATGAGCTCTATTCGTGGCCGGAAGATCCGGCACCACTTGCGGATGTTCTGCCGGCGGACACTACGGATGTCTCAGCTCGCGGGCCGGGTGCTCCAGCTCTAACGCCGGTCGTCAGTCAACTGGAAGGGACTCTTCACTGGTTTGCCATTGAGGACGGCGACCATGTGTGCAACGTACCCTCTGATTCCTTCTCTGGCGTTTCCCAAGGCCTTGAAGGCCGTCCAGACTGGTCGGTTCCCTCTCCGCTTTGGCGGGGTATGCTCCATCGGAAGGTTGTCTGGCGACTCCCTGTGGCG
The DNA here is from genome assembly GCA_905221615.1 of Symbiodinium sp. CCMP2592. Lineage (NCBI taxonomy): Eukaryota > Dinophyceae > Suessiales > Symbiodiniaceae > Symbiodinium > Symbiodinium sp. CCMP2592. The sequence continues at coordinate 14,748 of CAJNDT010000876.1, forward strand.
TGGAACTGCTTTTGGGGCTTATGGGCCACTTTACAACGGTCTGACCCCTGGTGCTGGAAGGCTAGACGAGGGTTCGCACCGCTGCGCCAATGTCTGGATGCGGCCGAGGACCCTGTCAGTCGCGAACCCCCGAGACGCTTATGGCGGTTACTCGAAGCTACAGTAACATTTAGAATGTTGTGTCAGCATGTCAACAGAGGAGCGGGAATCTTTTTCCCCCAAACTCTCTCTTCTCAAGGGATTCGTCTATGGAGAGAACTCATGCCTGCTGCCAAGTTTCACCAAGTGAACACTTGTACGGGCAGTTTCTTTTGTGCTTTCCACGAATCCTTGTATAGTAAGGCTCTGCATTGTTTGAGCGCCGGTTTGGATTCTCGCAATCCCACTGTTGAGCTCACGTTCAGGCCTTCTGCGATCTATAGATCGCCCTCCGCCTTGCTTTGAGGTCGCAGCTTGGTTCCCTCGCTCCCTCGTTTCTTTGTTTGAATTTTGTTGAGTCTATTGCCCTGTGTAGCTACAGCAGCTGCATTTTTGGGGATTTGCATGCCTGCGTTCTGGACTTCGGACCCGTTTACGTGCGTGAGTGAGTGAGTGAGTTTCGGGTTGACATGGACTGCTTTGACGGCCTCTCGAAGTCGAGTCCACTCGTCCATGGAGACATCCGGAAGTCCTGTCATACATGCATGTCTGTTTAGTTGCACACACACACACACACACACATGTCCTTCTATGTCTCTGCTGGAACAACTTGAACAGGAGGCCCGCCTTCTGTTCCAGCAGTGCCAGTAACCATTACTGGCACTGCAGTGGTGCCAGGCCCCACAGTGGTGCCAAATACCATGGCGAGCGAAGGCAAAGCTGAAAAGCTTCTAGTAGCTCATGAGCAACCATGCAATGCATGTTGCTGCCTTGCCATGCATGTCCCTGCTGCTTGCCTCCTGTGCCCGCTTTGCTTGCTTGCATCATGCATGTGCTCTTGCATGCCGGCATGCACCGTCTTGCTGCACGAGCCTTTCAAGCTGCCCGTGGATGCTGTCACATTTCAAGCTGGATGCAAGCGAAGACCCACTGAGGCACGAGAAAGGCTACTCTTCTGTCGCCCAACATAAAAACCTCCGTTTTTTCCGGCCATCTTCCCGAGGATGCTCTCTTCTCTAAGGCCTCGGAGGCGGAGGGCGAGTGATGCCCAGCGACTCAAAACTGGGCTGTGGCCCGATCGGAGGAGGGCGGTTGACACCCAAAGCCTGAAAGGGGTCTGCCGCTGCATTCACTGACCTTGCTTCAGGTGTCGCCCCGCTCGGACCTGCACGGCCATCCTGTCAAACAAACAAGCACAAACATGCTGACACAACTCCATGCAGCCAGGCTTGTCAACATGAACCAACCATGCATGCCGCTTGCTTGCAACTGCCGGTCCTCTGCAGCTCGCAGCTGTGCCTGGAGGTCTGCCACCTCCAACACAGCAACCGCATACATGCATGCATGCATGCAAGAGAACATGCAAGGGCATGCAGCACTTGCAACTCGTCCACGTGCCTGCAGAAGCAGGTCATGGATCTGCAGCTCCTGCTGCACATTCTTCTTCTCGAGGCGGGCAATCTGCCCCAGGTAAGAGCTCTCGTTGGCCCATGCCGACTGCCCGAAAACCTGGAAAACTTCCACGGATAGCTGGCACATGCCCTGGCTCCACAAGGTCAGGGTCTCTCCCTGCCAAGGACAGTAGCAGGTGCCTTGTGGCAACCCATCCTTGTCCACCAAACTGGCCAGCACCTCCACATCTTGCCAGGCTCCGGGTTGGCTGTCGTTTTCCACCACCTGGTTGGCTGCCACCCAGAAGCCGTTGCTGATAAAGAACATGTACATTTCGACCGGGTCGGTCTCGTCCGGGTGCCACTCCTTCTTCAGCACTGGAAAGGCATTGACATACTGGCCTGTGTGTCGCCAGGGTCCATGCAAGATGCGGCACTGATTCCTCAGATTTGCAAATTGCACACAGGTCATGCTTGCATGTCTGTCATGCGGTCTACACAGACATGCCATGCAGGTTCGCAAGCATGCCAAGCAAACATGCCACCAAGCATGCATGGTTGCATGCAAGAAGCAATTTCAAGTTCATGCAAGCCTGCAAGCAATCATGCAGGTTGTTGCCAGCATGCATGTTTCAAGCCATCTGCAACCAAGCATGCCGCCGCCTAACATGCAGTCGTGCAACTGCAACCGGCATGCTCCAACCCTCAACCCTTATTAACCCTCGAACCTAGACCCTAGACCCTACAAACCCTGAACCCCTAGACCCTAGACCCTGAACCAAAGCAGCAAGCTTGCAGCAAACATCCATGCACGGTCAAAGCATGCCACCGAATATGCAAACATGCAACTGCAAGCAGCGATCTTCAAGCAAACATGCATGCATGGCCAGGGCATGCCACCGAACATGCAATCATGCAGCTGCAACCAGCAAGCTTGGAGCAAACATGCAAGCACAACCATGCAATTCCAGAACTCAAAGCGAAAACATTTAACCAACAACGACAAGGAGTCTGCCAAAAGCGCCGATGCATGTTTTGTGGCCTTTCGCCAGCTCGCGACCTACGTCTTCACTTCTTGCGGTACTTGCCGGTCTTCTGGTAGGCTCTGGTCGCGGCATTGGCGCAATCCTCACAGCCAGCCTTCAAGTAGCCGAGCACTGCTTCGAGAGACTCCGGCTCCGCCGACACTGCCGGGCACGAACTCTGGTGGTTCTCGAGGTAAAACTCTGCAACCACCTCGTTCGGCAACGTGATGCTCTTAACTCGGGGGCCCGAGCTATCACGTTTCCTTTTCAGGCTTTTCTTGTCGTCCGGCTTCTTGTCGAAAAGTTCTTCACCTTCATCCCCCTCTTCCTTTTTCAGGAAGCCTGCAAGAACAGCCTGACACACCTCTTTCATGGCACTTGTGTTGGCGAGGCTGACATTCTTCTGTGTTTTGTAAACTTCTGGGCAAAGCAGCTTGCACAACCACCAATGACTACCATTCAACTTCAAATACTTCTTCTCTTCATGCTCAATCAGCAAATCTGAAGGTACCACCAGGCCCTGCAGATGGTTCTTTGTTTTGATCTGCAAAACAGATGCCACTTCAACGTCCATGGATTCCATCACGGTGGCTACCGGCGAGTACAAGCAACAAGGATGCCACAACTTAACAGACACCTTGAGCATGCACATGATGCATCACACAAAGCTTCAAGCTCATGAAGAGGCGGAATCATTCAAAACATCTCCAGCTGTGTTCTGACTGCATGCAAGCTGTTTTTAAACCCTGGCTGTGCGAGAGAGCGGTCGTCGTGACATCTCGAGTGTGTTTCTACCTCCTTGCAAAATCGGATGGCTGCTCAAAAATCCTTCCCTTGAGATCGGGTGGCAACTCTGCTTGGAGCCCAGATGTTGGCTGGACCCTTCGTTCGCAGCCGCTTTACAGGACTACTGGATACAGGAGCCGGTGCTTGCTCCTTCTGGATCAATGAGTCACTAGCGGTGTACAACAGCTCCCCTACTGCGAGATCCCGTTTATTCAGGAAGCTCGGCACCGTCAAGGTACCGAGCTGCTGCTGAACTTTGGTCATATTGACCTGAGCAAGCTCGTTCGTCGTCCGCACATACCAATATGGCACGAGCAATGTCTTCTCGTCCAATTTCTCGAAGTCCGACACTGGTCTGGAGGGCTGCAGCAAGTACTTGCCAACCCAACATCCGTCCTTCACTTTGCTAGGATCCTTCACAATGCTCAGCTGCCCAAAAGCAACAAGGACAAGGGACTTCTTGGGGATGGGGGCCGTGACCACCAAGCCCGGACCCGACTTTGCCATCGTGCTTGCCGCTAAACTCTCGATACAACTCTAGCTGAGCCTGCCCCAGCTCAAATGCCTCAGCTTGAATTGTGCTAGCCGACACAAAGTACTGCTTGGCTATCTCAGCATCGAGCACTGTCGCTTGGACTTTCTTCGTCCTCTTCCAATTCGCCAACTCAGCAGAGGCAGGCACCTCCACGATCACGGGGGCCCCCACCAAGGGAACATGCTGAAACTGGACTTGGCCATTCTGCACACCTAGCATGGTGAAGATTTGGGAGCCGTGGTTCTTGTGGACATAACTTCCTCCGACTTCGAGGTGCTTGTGTTGCTTGAGAATCACATCTGTGCGGCTTGCATCCAACAAGTTTTCCACGGCAGTCGAATCTGTGGATGATGAGGCCGGGGGTGCAGTCATGCCCAAGAGTTCCATGCCGAAAGCTTGGGAAATGGTGGTCAGGGACTCGTGTTCCGTTCCCTCCCGTCCTTGTTTTTCCTTCTGGCACAGAAACAGTGCCACCCTGACCGAGCATCGGCCATAGGCTTGCATCTTTCGCTTTTCTTGAACATTCGTCGCGGCTTGCACCGTCTCCCAACAGCCCTTGAGGAGAGTTTCCGCCTCCACCAGCGGACCCTTGTCTTTGAGAGCCCGGAGTTTTTCGACATCCGTTTTGCTCAAGAGCTTGGCAACCTTATCAGCAGACACAGGGCTGCTGATTTGAGCCGCAAGAAGTGCGATCCGCAGACAGGGAAGCAAGTTCCCTTCGACTTTGAAATCAAAATTTGTGACGGCTCGGATAAATTCGGATCCAAGGACCAAGCTGGCGCCATGCACCTTTGAGAAATGACCCAGAAACTCAAGGAGAGGAAATCCAATGCCTCCACCGTAGCGGGCTGCGAAGTGAGCCAAAACATCGATATAATCCTTGCATGCAGGCTCGGTCTCGAGGCATCTCATCTTTGCCTGCTGCACCGTCATGCCATGCAAGGAAACATAGCGACCCATGGTCATGAGCACTTCGACCTCGCTTTGGTTGACAAGCACCTGGTTGGAGGAATTCAAACCCGAGGCTATCATCATTGGCAAGCTGGGGAACTCCTCCTCCAGGAGATCCTCTAGGATCAGCCATCTCCACCCTGTGTGGAGGCAGGTCTTCGCTGGCCCCTCCTGCTTCGTGACTGTGCTCTCGGGGATGATGCCTGCGAGCAGTGCTCGCATGTAGGCTGTAGAGTGACTGGAGCCTACAGAAAGATACCTTTCTCCGCCACTTGGCGGAGCAAGCAGGTCTGGGTTGCTGCTCGCAAGAGCCTGATTGGCAGCCACCTGGGCATTTCGCTTGTCTGGGTGTTTGGACAAAGTAAAGGCGACACTGCTGGCTTCCAACAGGTCCAATCTCACACCCTGCTTGGTCAGCAGCTCCCCCTTCGCGACCACATCGTGGCCGTTGATCATAGACCCTCCCCTGTTACTGGGGTGGACCAGCACGGCACTCGGCGGCACTGTCTCGTGCCGGGCCAAGCCGCTGTCCAGGAACAGCTTGAACAACTTCTGGATGCGAACATTCACACCTTCCTCGGAGTCAAGGATACGACCGATCTCAACCTTCATCTCGTCCGTCAATGCCATATCTTTGGATCCAAAGGCAAAAACGGGAAACAGGGAGGGCGACAGCACGACAAACAAAAGGCTTGGCAGCAAAAGCCGAGATAAACAGGAACACAACAAACGATACAATCATGCACATCCAGCCATGCTGTGCATGCCACCAGCCGTGCAACTCCAAGCATCCTTGCATTAGCCATGCCATGCATGCCACCAACCATGCAACTCCATGGAAGCATCCATGCATTAGCCATGCCATGCATGCCACCAACCATGCAACTCCAAGCATCCATGCATTAACCATGCCATGCATGCCACCAACCATGCAACTCCAAGCATCCATGCAATCATACAAGTCAAGACAAGCCATGCCATGAAACCATGCAACTCCAAGCATGCACTCCCATGCAATCAGACAAGTCCAAGCATGCAACCATGCTTCCATGCATCTCCAAGCATCCATGCAATCATGCTAGTCCAAGCATGCCGTGCCATGCACCCATGCAAATCCAAGCATGCATCGCCATGCAACCGTATGATTCCAAGCATGCATGCCATGCAATCATACAAGTATACAAGCATGCAACCATGCAACTCTTGCAAGCATCCATGCAATCATGCAAGTCCAAGCATGCCATGCATGCCCATGCAATCATGCAATCCAAGCATGCACTCCCATGCAACCACACAAGTCCAAGCATGCCATGCCATGCAAATTCCATCATGCAAAACCCATGCAGCCTTTAACCCGTTTTGTATGCATTGCATATATCGACCCTTGCAGGCAAAAGTTGTTTCTTAGCCTGAAGCCTTTCCGGCCGATGCCAAAATGGATTCGTGAAACTTTCGATTTCCTAACATTGGATGGTAAACAATGAAACTGCTTTCGATTTTTCTGCATGTTAAATCAGGTTAGCCCGTTTAGCTTAACTGTCTTATCTGGATTAGCCCTCTTAGCTTAATCCCTTATCTTGTTTAAGGCTAAACCCCATCAACCGGCTTATGTTGAATACGAACATTAGCATCGTTAGTAACCGTTAGTATAAACCACCTATCGCTTCTAAACTTTTAGCTTTCTTATAACTACTTACATATGTGTTAGATATGACTTACAAGTAAGTTATAAATACTTGCTTAGTCAATGCATCAGTTAGCAAACCCCCGGCCCATCCAAGTGTGCGTGTGCGTGTGCGTGTGCGTGTGGGTGTGTGTGTGTGTGTGTGTGTGTGTGTGTGTGTGTGTGTGTGTGTGTGTGTGTGTGTGTGTGTGTGTGTGTGTGTGTGTGTGTGTGTGTGTGTGTGTGTGTGTGTGTGTGTGTGTGTGTGTGTGTGTGTGTGTGTCTGTGTGTGTGTGTGTGTGTGTGTGTGTGTGTGTGTGTGTGTGTCTGTGTGTGTGTGTGTGTCTGTCTGTGTGTGTGTGTCTGTGTGTGTGTGTGTGTCTGTCTGTGTGTGTGGTGTGTGTGTGTCTGTGTGTGTGTGTGTCTCTGTGTGTGTGTGTGTGTGTGTGTGTCTGTGTGTGTGTGTGTGTGTGTGTGTGTGTGTGTGTGTCTCTGTGTGTGTGTGTGTGTGTGTGTGTGTCTCTCTGTGTGTGTGTGTCTCTGTGTGTGTCTGTGTGTCTCTGTGTGTGTCTGTGTGTGTGTGTCTCTGTGTGTGTGTTTGTGTGTCTCTGTGTGTCTCTGTGTGTGTCTGTGTGTCTCTGTGTGTGTCTGTGTGTCTCTGTGTGTGTCTGTGTGTCTGTGTGTGTGTCTCTGTGTGTGTGTGTGTGTCTGTCTCTGTCTGTGTGTCTGTCTCTGTCTGTGTGTCTGTCTCTGTCTGTGTGTCTGTCTCTGTCTGTGTGTCTGTCTGTCTGTGTGTCTGTCTGTCTGTCTGTCTGTCTGTCTGTGTCTTTGTGTGTGTGTGTGTCTGTGTGTGTGTGTGTGTCTGTGTGTGTCTGTGTGTGTGTGTCTCTGTGTGTGTGTGTCTCTGTGTGTGTCTCTGTGTGTGTCTCTGTGTGTCTCTGTGTGTCTGTGTGTGTGTGGGTGTGTGTGGGTGTGGGGGTGTGGCTTTCTGGGGGTGTGGGTGTGTGGGTGTGTGGGTGTGTGTGTGTGTGTGTCTGTCTGTGTGTCTCTGTGTGTGTGTGTGTGTGTGTCTGTGTGTGTGTGTCTCTGTGTGTGTCTCTGTGTGTGTCTCTGTGTGTGTGTGTGGGTGTGTCTCTGTGTGTCTCTGTGTGTCTCTCTGTGTGTGTCTCTGTGTGTTTGTGGGTGTGTGTGGGTGTGGGGGTGTGGCTTTCTGGGGGTGTGTGGGTGTGTGGGTGTGTGGGCGTGTGGGGGTGTGGGGGTCTGGGGGTCTGGGGGTCTGGGGTTTGGGGGGTGGGGGGGTGGGTGGGTGGGTGGGTGTGGGGTGTCTGGGTCGAGGGGAGTGGTTGGTGCGGGTGGTGGCAGCTGTGGTGGCGGCGGTTACCTCCTTTTTGCCTTTTCGCGCTGTGATTTGCATCACCATTGTCGCCACTGCAAAAAACCACAGCGAATGCTCTCGTAGCCATGTCAGACAGACTTCAGTATGCTTTCAGTCTTGGTTTGTCTTGTCTTGTAGCACACTCTGGCTTTGGATACAAATGGAAGTTCAGCGGTTGTTTCCCGTGCTAAGGCTGGTACCTGCCAGGTGCCCCTGGCATCAGCACTTCAATCACCTGCAACACGAATCTCAGAAGGATGGCTCCGTGCGTGTTAGCTACTTGGCATGGCGACATTGCGATGTCGTTTGTTCCGGGCCCCGCCGAAGCGAGCATTCCTGATTAGTTCGCTTGGACTTCTGTTTCCATGAGGGCCGCAGCAAGAAGGGAAGTAAGCAAATGGTTTGCCGTCGGCCTGCGGAATTTGGATGACTGGGGGCAAGACTGGTTTGCTAGCTGTCCCAGGCTGACCGATCACTGCATTCGCCTGAGTCAGGATTGGAGCGGGGTGGTACTTTCGTCATCGAAACCATGCACTAATGTGCATATTGTGTACATGTACATATGCATTTGTCTTCGTTGTTGCCTTCTGGAAGCCTTGAGGGCAGGATAACTGTCCCTATCGGCTTCGACGAATTAGAAGGGCGTGGCAAGTGAACGTCGATTCGCGGTACCCATCCTTGGCTGCACGGCATCATGTGCATGCGTCTTAACGTTTCCCTTTTCTCTCAGCAAAGATCGACGTGCCTGTTGCCAGGCATGCCAGGGGGGTTGAGGATGATTCGGGTAATCAGCCCGTCCAGAAGCACAACTGTTCCTAGAATTCTGTAGACATGGACGAGCCAGTGCCATTTACATCTGCATCAGTTTGCAGAACTAGCATTTGAATTATGTGTCCATATTCCTGAGTGGAGCAGACGGCTGTGACGGAAAAACGGCAGCGGAACGTCTCTGCTCCTTTAGCTGCGATGAGGCTGCATTGCATGGTGTGCCATCCACTGAAACTCCACATGGGCCCCCAGCTTCCATTTGAATGTGGCTTGCGACCTCCGCGCAGATGCCTGAGGAGGTGGGAGGCCATTGCTCTTTTGGATGGAAATGGGCCGCCGCGTGGGGCGTTGCCGCGGCCTTCCTGGCGTTGGCCACTCCAGAACTGTCGATGGATCCATGGTCCGTTCTTCCACTTCCGGATGTGAGGCGAAGCTGGGCACCCTATGCACCCTGGGCACGTATCCACATCGTGGAAGCTCACGGAGAGGTCCTCCGCCACTGGCCCACAGAAAGCGCGGCTAAGCCGAACATGGGCTCTTGGTCCGAGCCGGTGCCCTGACCGATGCAGTCGCTGTTTCCCAGTGATCTCGAAAGGATGAAGCGACGATGCCGACCCCGACGACGACGACGGTCGCGCCGCGGTGATAGTGATTGCATGCATGTTCATGGCGATGATGACACTGATGATGTTACTGTTGGTCATCGTGATGACGACAATGTTGATATAAAGTAGCGCGATTTTGATTCTCACGACGACGACGACGACGACGACGTCTTTATGAGGTGGTGGTGACATGTAGCGATCAGATCAGATGAACGCAGCCCTGTACCAGGTAACTCTTGTCCATATCGACTCTCACAGCGACATGGCGCCTTTGGAGACAAACATATGGGCTGATTTCCTCGAGGATATAGAGGACTGCACCCTGACACCAGCTATCTTAATATTCTCAATTCCGAGTCTCGACTAGCTTCATCGGTCCGCAAGCATCCCAGGCGATGCGCATTGTGCCAGAATGCATCGTAAACAGTGGCAGAAGGCCGCAGCGGACAAGGCGCGCCTATAACGAGACAGAGAAAGCTGACTTAGGAAGCCAGGCTAGGTGCGAAAGGCCCATGATGCAGTCTCAGTGGCCAAAGCCTGTGGAGGTTTTCGTATCCGACTTCATTACGGCGGCCCTATGGCTGGGCTTGCTGGATCGAATTATCTGGATCCGGTCAGATTTGCCTGGGATGGGAAGGTACAACGGCCCACCACCTGGACGATACAAGGCCTGAATCCTAGGTAGGACTGACACTCCTGGAAGACGAACCCTCAAGACTGCCTGGACTCTTTAGACTCCGGCGAGGGCTTCTTTGTGCCTGATCCTGCAGGCGCAGGTGGAATGGAACCTGTGGACCTCCGAGGGGGAGCCTCTAAGGCATTTTGTTCCTTGCAGCGCTGTTGTTGCATACTAGCAGTGCTAAAGCGAAGCTTCGGCTGCTTCTGTTACTTCAACAACCACAACGACAAGTCACGATGACAATGTGCTTCTTTGTCGGTGAGGAAGTCGTCTTCGAGGAGCTCTGCCTACGCCAGTTAGAAGTGCTGGAGGTCTTCCCACTCACCGAGTTGACGGGGATCATGGTGCATGAGGCACCCCTCCCAGTTTGTAGGATGCACCAGCGTTCGACTGCACCGATCACCGGATTGCCTGCAACTCATGTTGTCGGGCCAGTTGCCGTGAAGTGCTGAGGGGAGCCGTTCCGAAGGGAGGTGGTTCACTTAACATGGTTTCTTCATCATTCTGAAGCGGTTTGTTTGCAGCCCCCTACGTTGGAGCCTAGCCTGTGCATGTCTGTGATGCTCATGCACGATGTGCGATGCAGAACTGGAGCCCAGGCTATGGCGCTTATGTGAAACGAGGGCATATCATTTTGCTTCAGGGGGGCACACGCGCTAGGAGAGAGGGTGTTTCCTTGGGGCACAACCCCTTCAGACACTCCGTCCAAAAAAGCGAAGGACAGGTTGTAAGGCAGCTTGACGTCAGGCTTTTGATTCCTGCACGGAGGTGGAGGAGGGAGCGGCCGAGAGGGAGCGGCTTGGCCTGGCCTTGTGAGGCCTTTTCTTTTCACATGCGGATATGTTGTTTGGGCAACCGGCCCTCAGCCCGCGCAGTTCAATGTGCTTTGGAGGCAGCACTCAGCTCTTGAGGTTGCTTCTCCACCGCAACTTTACCCTGACGGTGGGGACGCTCTTTCAGGCAGTCGAAGAAGGTAGCAGGTAGCCCGAGTTGCCCGAGTTCGACGCATGGCTTTTGAGGAAGACCCTGAGCCTTCGACCTTGCTCGCCTTGCCCTAGCAGGTCCTCAAGAGGCTGCAAGACGGTTTATGGACAGCAAGTTCGGTGCTGCAGAGCGACAAATCGCGTGCCTGGATTCTGGACCTGGATTTGGACACCTTCTCTACCTACGACCCTGCTTTGAGATTGATGCAAGAAGCCAACTTTAGCCAAAGCTTCGTGGAGAAGGCGGCAGACCTCTTGAACACCAATCGGGCCTGCTCCCAGTCCCACAATGAATCGTGCCTTGGCCGGGCCTTGAGTTCTGAGATTCCGCGAGTTATGGCATGTTACGAACGCGACCCTGGCCGCTACACCCCTATCATCGGCTGTCATCTTCAAAGAATTCGTCGCACGTGGAACCCACAAGGTTGATCGGATGTGGATGTCTCTCTTCACGTGTGGCGGAGGTGGAGGCGCACTTCATACGCGGTGATGTATGCATGTCAACTGAGACTCTACAGCTAGAGAGTGTTCTTCGAGCTCATTCAGCTGATTGCACTGGACTGCCCGAAGACCCCCGACAGATGTTTTCGTTGCCATCCACTGCGTCTGCCACTTTGCTACCTGCGATTCTGCGACGCAGGACTACCGCGCAGCCTTGCTTCAAAATCTCAGCCAGCTCCCGGCTGCTTTGCGCTGCTTGGCATCCAAGTGGGGGCTGCTTCGTTTCCGGGACCTTTGAGGTTACTTGACGACAAGCATTCAGATGACAAGCCCTTTCCATCAGCATGCCTCGCCATGCTTTCGAGAGCGTGCTCAGCGACTTGCATTCCGTTTCAACATTGGGCAGGGGCTGCTCCTGGCGATCAGCAGCGGCAGTTGCTTCTCGAAGGCTGAACATCCACACCGTCGCGCTGGCAGAGCACATGTGCTTGCCCAACTGCCCTGCTGCACAGGACTCGCGGATTGTGAGGTTGACACGGGTGCCTCGGAGATGCTTGCGAACCTCTCAACCGAGGCGTGTGGCAGCTGATCTGTTGCGGTGCTACTTGGGAACACTGACGCCTCTCTGTAACTGCCTTCCTGCGAACAGCAACGTTCGCGTGCAGACATAACAAGCCTTCGGACTCGTCAGCCTGCTGGGAGGAAGGTGAGCGTTGGCGCTGGGTATTTGAGACAGCTTTGCAGGCACGGCTGCAAGTTTCAAGTCTATCATGCAGGTAGTGGATTTCCCAGCTAACGCAGCAAATGGTCGGGGTCGCCGCAAAGCAAGTCGTTTGGCTAGGGCCAGGGCGGCAAGAAAAGTGACATTACAAGAAGGCAGCCTTGCTACTGGCGTAGTATGAGTCACGAGTCGCAGACGACATCATTATGCGGTTGCTACTGGTAGGAGGGATTCGACGACGACCTAGCCAAATCGATGCTGGAGGGTGCGATGGGCGTGGCTTCGGCATGCATTATGTGTAACCTCTCTGTATAATATGTATATATATATATATATGTGCACATGTAGGTGTACATGTATATGTACATATTTGCTTGATTGTATAAAAAGCATACAGGCGCACAAACCTGACTATCATGACTTCGAACGCTCTTGCCAAACCGTTCTTGCAAATCTTGCATATCCAATCCTGATGGGACTGTCTCAGATGAGTAAAATGCCGTGTCATGAAACACAGATGTCCGACCGTGCGTCACTTCCGTTGCTCTCTCAAGTTGTGGCGGCGAGAGTGGACACACTTTCATTATCCTGGCGATTCCTGGAGTGTGTTGCCCCGCTTGCCATCTCCCATCAGATGCCTGATAAGTTTGTTCCAGTAAGATTCATTAAGTATTAAGTGCCGAAGTCGAAGCCTTTTTGCACAATCTGGAACGCTAACGCTGTGAGAAGCCCAGAAATGATCTGGTGGCACTAAGGTGCACCATGTCAGCCGCTGCTTAGCGGCAAGGAATGCATGTGGGGAAGCTCGATTTGCAAAACTCGACAAAGTGAGGATCGGAAGCGGTCCGACACCTGGAAGCCTTCCACGACATCCTGGGGTATGTCGCGCAAGTGCCACCTGAGGCAAGGTCGCCCTCAAGACGTATCATGATGGTGTAGATTCGGTTAGATCCGGGTCCGCGCATGGGGCTACGTGTCGCAGGAATTGCTTTCGAGATGCACAATATCAGAAAACATTGTTACAGACTGGTCGACAAGATGTTTGTCAAAGCTGCACAAGTGATTATCTTGCCTGCTCCTGCAGCATGTAGGGTAGGATCGCTTCTGTGGAAAGACTACCAAAGAACACAAGCAGCATGCGATGCCAGATACTTCTTCGAAAGTGTTTCGAGAGTGCTGCCAAGTGCATTGCAGCATCACTTCATTTTTGATTGCGGTAATGGGTCGTTTTGGGGCCCTCCTGTGAGCTTGTGCATTCTCGGTTTTGCAGCAACCGGCTCAACCCACAGGCCATGGTTCACGGGGACTTAATGTTGACTTGCAGGCACAAGGTGTACAAGAAGGAGCTTAAGACACAATGCCAAGGCCAAGACATGGGAAGATCATTTTGCTACATAAAACAGTCAGGTGGTGACCATTTCGCGGTCGAGGCTGCCCCGCTTCAACAGGCCAGATGCCGCAATCCGTGCAAAGCCATTCCAGGCGCCCTGTTCGAGATGCAAACTTTCGCTATGTTCAGTGCAGAACAGGTACCTCCCGGAGAGTCTCTGGCCGATGGTAGAGCACCAGGTGATGGCTGCGCTCGCGCAGTTTGGGTCAAAACAGCGCTCATGCTATGCTGGCATTCTGCTGTGCATCTTGGCTCAGACTCTACGACAAGTGTGCTGGTGCTGCGGTGCAGGCGAACACTGGCTGGCAGCTGCCTTGTACAGAATCCGGCACCGAAAGAACGGGCGGACTTGTGCCAGCTCGTAGAAGCCAACCCAGGGCGTTCCAACCCGTCGAGTTCCCGAGAGTGCTTTGCTTCTCGCAGGGAATCATGCTTGCTGGTGTGGCTGTCGAATTCGCGAGCGCAGCTTGTCACAAGTGTCAATCTGACGAGGTTACGGAAGTGGCTAAACCTGCAGTTGTCGGGTGAACCATCTTGAGCATTTCATTGCACGAACACCTCAGTGATGGCTCGTAGCTCAGCACCAGCTCAATCGATCTCAGGTATGGAGCACGTGCACATACCGACATACTACCGCGTGTGCTGGAGAATGTCCGGCCAAAGTCTCATCAAGGCTTGGCCTTCGGATGTGGACACAGAGTTAGTAAAGGCGATCTACGCCGAAAGCTTTAGATGCAGTGACCACTTCAGTTTATCCGCGACAATGGTCAAGCACACCCTCCGGACGTTCGGTCTCCGTGTGATCCATCCAGCGAATTCAACACATAGGCAAACGGTCATCGCCTCCTGCAGCTCGCAGACGCTGAAGCGAAAAGGCGTGCGATGGGCTCTGGAGCAGCGTGAGACCCCGAATATCAAGACCAAAGCGGAGACTGAACGCTTGGTACAAGCGGCCAGAGGTCTCTGCATCCCCTTGGCGTGCCTAGAGTAGTTCAGGCGGAATAGAAGAGGCAACGGTAGTGGCTGCAAGCAGCAAGCACGATGCTGAGAAGAACAAGGTACGTACTGTAGCTAGTAGTTCTGCAAAAAGAATGCACTTGAGCAGCACTTGTGGCGACAGCAGTCGCGCAAGCAGGCAAGGACGATGAATAAGGCAATACAGGTAGATATTACCGTCAGTACAAAGATGGTAGTTGCAATGGCTTTTTAAGTCAGCTATCATTCTCGAACTGTTGCCAATTGATGCTCAAAGCCGGTGAGAAGCAGAAGCTGGCTCAAGAGTGAGCAGCCTGGTGTTGACGGCACATTGTGCGCCGTGCTGCTATGGCTTCATGCCGTTGGCGAGAGCTGCTTTCCGAGCTTACAAGCGAGCTGGAACAACAATCATTGAAGCGCCGTGGCTGCGTTTGCTCTGACAGGCTTGGGCCAGCAATCGCAAGCTGGACACGTCTACGCTCTGTCCACACTCTTTTGGCCAGCTGATGCTGCTGTTGAAATGTCAGCAGTGGTGCGGAGTAGACATTGGCAAGCTCAAACTGAGGCTTCGTGATCTTGAGAAGGAGAACCAACGACTGAACGACAGTCGCTTGAGCCCACATGCGGGGCACACAGTCGACCGGAGGTGGATGCGGTGTGTTTTCGGCAGCCTGCAGCACACACAGGTGTGTTCATATCATAAGTAATGAAGCCGCAAGCACAGTAGACAAAGGGTGTAGAGGTGCCCTTCCAGGCCCCGCAGTTCCATCTTCGAGCCTCCGAGGTGGTCCAAGGGCTTTCCACCACTGTCTCGTCCGTTCTTGTGACCCAGAAGTCCACGCGACTCACAGGCCAGAACTTGCTGAACAGCTCATTGTTTTGTCTGATATTTTCGGGGGATGAACTCTCGCCGTAACAGGGGGCGCCATCACTGCAGTACTCCGCAGCATGCATCTGTTGGTTGTGACCCTTGTTCGTCCAGTCGGATCATAGTGGTCGCGTCGGTCTCTCGTCTCCTGCAAGCAACAGCTGAGGGTGTCTGAAAAAATCAAGGGGCTGAGGGTAATTGGTGTCTTCACGCACCACGTAAATATAGTTTTACTTCGCAAGCAACCCCATATGAAGGCTTTCTGTGGTCAGCCGAAGAGTCGGCTCCGATATTTTCAGCTAGCATGCGCTCAGTGAACGGTCCCAGGGATGACATACGTCCCTACGACGGCAAAGGCTGCCCTGTGAATTCCGAGCTATAGGAATCTACCATGCCGCTTCCTCAGCTCTTTGCAGAGCACTCGGCATTTGATGCTGCAGCGATGACTTCCTGCCTGTGGCTGTGAGCATATGCAGGCCAGAGAGATCCGAGAGAGAAGACTGTGACGAGCGTCGTTTCGACGACCCCCAAAGTGGAGGATCTCTTCAGCAAGGCAGCGGGTTGAACTCTACAGCTGAACCTGTCTTACGTGTAACGCCCGCGACAGTGCCAAAAGCTATGAAGCCTCAAAATACTCAAGTTAGCATAGAAAGGGTGGTCATACGTCCTGTTGCAAGCTGGCAGGACCTGAAAGAGAAGCCGCAAGTGGACGCCCATAGCATTCACAAGTCGCCTTTCTCCGGGGACTCGCTCGCTTCCAGCTGGAGTGACAACGGCACCATGGTCCATGGCGTCCACGACAAGCCATGGTACATTATCGATCCTGAGAGCTCGTGGTATGCTTCTGGCTGGCAGATGATAGTGGGTGTCGCTTTGGCGTTTGTTGCCTTCCTGACACCACTCCAAATCGGCCTCTTCGACATCAGATTCGACTCCATGCTGGTCGTTAGCCTTCTTGTTGACTTCATCTTCCTAGTGGATCTAATCCTACAGTTCTTTGTGATGATCTCGGTGTCCACCTTCCACGGTTTGAAGCGGGAAGTCCGCTTGAGCCGGGTCGGCCTGAAGTACTTGAAGACCTGGTTCTTCATAGATGCCCTGGCCGTCGTTCCATGGGATTTGATAGGCGCCGCCCGATCTGATAAAATTCTGCGACTGGGGTCAAGTGGGTTTTCACAGAGAGCAAGGCCGTACTTAAATTGACCTCACGCAGCCCGTTTATGTGGAGGAGGTTATGGCTGTGGTTGTTGTTCTTGTTCTTCGGGGTGGTGGGATGGTGTTGATGCGATGGCGGGTGGTGCGGGGGTGGGGCTTGGTGGCAGTGGTGGTAGTGGTGGTGCTCACTAGTTATAAGATCACTACAACTGTACTAGAGTTTCTCGAGAGTCAATACAGTTTCAGTCTTTACCACATCCATAGACCCTGGCGTGCTAGAGTGACTTGACAGGTGTCCTTCACAGCGACACCGAGACTCCGGCCGGCGCACGCGTGATTCGTGTTTTGTGGATGCTGAAGATGCTACGATTGATGAAGCCATCGAGGTTCCCGCTTGGGTGTCATGTTGCCATACCTTTTTCCTCAACTCCTGTCAGCCCCACAATCCTGCAGCATGCTGCTTTGCATTGTTCGCATGGCACACCGCAAATCTGCAGCATTTGCTTCGGTCTTGGCGGCCTGCATGTCGAATCGCTGCATCTCTGGACGGGCTGTGGGGAGCGAAACGGCCGGGGACGTAATTCGAGTTCATAACTTACAGGCGAAGGCTTAGCAACGACCAGACAGCTGTCGCATTTGGCAGCCCTTCTGCATTGCAGTGTGCGCACGGGGAACGGAGAAGGGCTGACCCAACTACTGAGACCCAAGCGCTACAGGAACACTGCGCAAGCAGGGGCTCGGCAAACAGAGGAAGCAGGTTTTGCAGACAAGATCTGGCGTGATGCTTGCTCGTGCAACCATGCATGCATGTTGATACAGTGACTCCGACTTGAGACGCCTTGCTGGATGTTGCACTTCTTTATGCCACTTTATGCCTTATATATGCTGCCTCTTGTCAGGATAATTCACAAGATCGAAATCCCGTACTCAATCCCTTACCAACAGCAGCTTGCTCTTTTCCGCTTCCTGGGCTTCTTGGTGATCGTGTGCCACTGGCTAGCATGCGTGTGGGCTATGACGCTAAAGGTCGTCGAAGAGGCCAGTGCAGAGCTTGTCAGCTTGTCCACATGCACATAGTGCTTCTGATTGGTTCGGAAAATTGAATATAGGACCATGAGAAAAACATGTCCTGATGCAGAAATACCCGCGCTGGATCGATGACATTTCCACAGTGGATTCCAGTTTCGGACTCTTGCCTCGCTCTTTTGTGCCGCAGCATTTAGGGGTTAGGGATTTAGGGTTTAAATTTAGGGGGTTGGGGTTTAGGGGTTTAGGGTTCCGTTCCCCTGCAAGACTTCAAGAGGCCTGGATGCAAAAAGGGTTTAGGGAGTTTGACAAAACGTGTGGACAAAGATGTGGATGCTGGCAACATGAGGTCTCTTCGAAGATGACCGAGCGGTGCGTACGTATATCGCCGCATTTTATTTCTGCAGTGCCTTGGATACTATGATAGCCGGATAGCTGTTAAGGCCCAAGACAGACAATCATCAGCAAGGGCCCAGCGCTGAATCAAAAGCAGGTTCTTCTGCAGATGATTAGGCTGTGTTCGAAATCTGCCCTGGCCCTTCGGAAAGCTTTTGACAAGACAGTAGCAACTCGAATCAAGAAAGTCTTCAGACAAGTCAGTGCTTGTAGACCTCGCCGATCTGCCAGTTCTACACCCATCAGAACCCGAATCGCTAATCTCCAGTTACCGGAGTCCAGACGGACAAGAAGTATATATTGCTTAACCAACACAAGGCTACACGATGACATCAGTGGGTTACGGCGATATCGGTCCACAGAACATTTTGGAGCGCATCGTGTGCACCGTGATGGTCATGCGCCTGCTCTCAACCGTTGCGCTTCGGGGTCGGGGCTCTGCATATGTTCGTTCCAAGCATCATGTGCTGCATGATGCTGATGTGTTTCGCCTATATAGATCTAGCAACGTAGTCTAAGCGTGTCAGTCGGCTGACAGATCCTTCTTCCGCTTCTGAGGCTTTCAGGTCTGTTTTGGGCCTACGTCATTGGCCAAGTCTGTACGATCGTGGCAGACATTAGCGCCGAAAGTCAGGAGTTCCGCCACAGAGACTCGCCCTACGGATTTCAGCAATCTGAGTATGTAATGTTGTGAGTCCCAAAGAAAAGGTCCCGGGCCGTTAGCAGACCCCACACCTGCCAACTAATCGTAGCCTCAATTCCATACTCATGTATAGTAGAGACATCCCCCTCGCAGTGGGTTGTGGGTTTGTGCATCAAACTTCTCGAGCCCGAGGAATGCACCATCTGAACATGATGATGGAAGAAGAGCACCTCCCAGATCAGTTGAAGTCGCGAGTTCGCGAGTTCTTCGTGCACAACCGCGATCAGGCGAGACATTTGACGCAGCAGTCGCTGCTGGATGCGATGAGCCCACAGCTGAAGGCAGAAGTTGCCACGGTGGTGAACTTCCCCTGGCTGGAGCGTGTGATCTTCTTCAATCGTTTTGTTCGAGAGACGGAGGAACTCCAAGCCCAAGGGGTCTCTGTTGCGCCCTATCGCGCCTGTATTGCGGACATTGTGCGGGAACTGAAGAGTGTGGCCTATGCGCAGGGGGAGTTTGTCAGCAATGTCCGTGTGCTGAGCATCTTGTCAAAGGGCCTCGTGCTTCGGTCACACAGGCTCGAGCATAAGGGCAGCGTATGGGGCGAAGACTTTGTGCTCTCTGACAGAGCTCTCGTGCGCCGCGTGGACTTCTATGCATTGACTTACATAGAAGTTCTGTGCCTTTCCCGCGATGACTTCATGGACATCATTGAGAAACACAGTCTCACATGCCCTCGACTTGGGCAGATAGTCCGTCGCTACTGTGTGCGCGTTGCTGTTCGTCGGGGAATTCTTGCAGAAGCGAAAAGGCGTGTACAGACCATGAGCAAGCCCCTGCCTTCCGGCACCTCTGGGCTGTCGCTATAAGCTTAAGCGCTGCCTCAAGCACCTCTCTGGTCCAAGCTGCTATCAAACTCCGGGGAGAAGCATGGCCCTGGGGCATCCTGCCAAAGCCAGCAGTTGACTAAGAAAGGCTCCCTGTCGAGTCGGGTAGGTTTCAGAGCCGACGACAAAAGATGCTCTCCAGAAGGACTTGCAGGGAGTCCTGCCGACTTGGCCTCGCAAAAGCGGGGCGGAGTCCGACTGGCTCGTGACCTTACACCTTACGCTTAGAGTGATGAAAGGAGCCTGCGGCAATAGCAGCGGCATTCGGCAGCATGCTGTGCGCCATAATCAGTGTCATCCTGATTGCCGTAGGCGTTACTAGCATCTCCTCGTACTACTCCACTACTTGGAAAAGCTTGTGTTTTCCTGCTTGGCTTGACTTTCCGTGACTCGGTAAATGCTGGGCTCGACAAGCACGGGGCACGTGCAGTGCCAGCGAAGGCACCCACCGCGACCAGATCGACAAATTCAGACAAGCCAAACTTCATGCAGGGCACCGCGACCAGATCGACAAATTCAGACAAGCCAAACTTCATGCAGGATTCCACCGACGAGTTGTTGTATCCTCAGAAGTTACAGTAGTAGGCTTATAGCACGATGCCCCCTGAGCGAACTTGGGCCGGATCAAAGCGCCCCCACAAAGGTGGAGGCTCCGGGAACAGCCTGCCTCGGCCCCATGCAAAGCCCCAACCTAATTCTGTGACGCGACGCATCCACTTGGCACTGGACAGTTGAAGTAGCGCAGCTAATGCTCCTGCAGTGGTGGTTCATGTGCTCGTTTCATTCATCTGGAGGCAAGAGTGCGCCATGCACTCGGAAGCGTCGGAAAACTGAAAGCCCTGACAAGAGCGGCGAAGAGGCTTGTGAAGTGGGCCGGCAGCTAATTGCAGCCACTTCATGATAGAGTCCTACAAAGAGCCGTGCAGGGCGCTTTGCATCAACAGATGCATGACACATGAACTTTTCTTGGCAGGTGCCTCCGGAAGTGAAGGCAATGCTGAAAGCCGTTCATCAGTTCGGACTCGTAGGCGGCGAGGACTACGACTCCAAGGTGGCTTGGATGGGGAACCAGGGTTTTTTGCTGATCGCCTGTGAAAGTCATGGACTGAAACGAAGTGTAACTGTGTAACTGTGCAGGAGGAGCGTTTACAACAGCTCTTGGATCGCCTGCCAGCGGATTCCGGCTCGGAACCCGAATGGAGGAGATATGCTGCAACAAGCATGGCAGCTTTCATCTCCAGAAGTGGCAAAGGTCCGGCGATCGTGTTTGCAAACACGGCTTCCCAAGCGCAGGCTCAGACAGTCGGATCTACTCTGAGATCTCCACGGCACTGCAGAGCTCGCGGGTAATTTGAGTTTGGAATGTTTGGCCACGGCATGAGCTGATCCAATTCCGCACTCGCACCAACACATGGCATTGTCGAGGCTGCATCCGTGGTTGATCGGAGTCGACGGCAGGCGCCGGAGAACATCTGTGCATGATAGCCGAGTTTGCTGTGTCGACGTTTCCCTGACTGCAGCCTTCAAAGTTGTCACTTCTCTTCGCAACCCGTTCAATTGCTGTTTCTCTGGCAGTTCTGAAAGGACTGGAAGACGGAGGGAGGGCGGGTGATGCCTGGTATGTCGCTATGCGAAACATGCCCAGTGACGCATGCACCCTAAAACTACGCCCCTCGCGGACCACAAACCTGGCTTTCGTGAATAGTTAATAGTGGGGATGCTGACAACCAGCTGTGTGCAGAGGCCTTGGCGGCTGCAGCGCGCAGCCGAGCAGGGTGCCGAAAGGCGAGAGGAATTTTGCACGAAAGCAGGGCTGGCGCTGTGCGATTCGGACAGTTGGCACAGCACGGGCGCACGGGTTTTTCTTAACTAACAGGCTTGCCTACTCCGGTTCTGGACGTGACCCCTAACATGTGCATGTTGGAGCAGCATGACGACATCGTCCACTCTGCCAGGCTATGGAAGCCGCAGTGTCCACAGACGCAGCAGGAGGCATCGTGGCTCATGAAGCATCTTCTGCCCTGACGGGAAGCACCAGGAAATCGGCTGCCAAGCAAACATAGGGCCGTGCGGCCACAGCATCGCGAGCTTGCACAGATGCCCCGCTGAGCGAGAAGCTTGACCCGGAGATGAGCAGGCCAGAAACGATCAGTGCTCTTGCTTCTTTGGCCTCGGCTCGACGAGCTCAGGCTTAGTTGAGCGGAAAACTGTTACTTCAGGGCGGTTTCAGGATTTCTTCATGCTGTCAGCACGCAGGCCTGTTTGCCACTCAAGGATTCCATATGTGCACTTTCGGTTGCATGTTGGCCAAGTCTCTGGAGTTCAGCAAGAAACCCATTTGACAGTTGGATGCACGACTGGGCCTGTGGGCGCTGTACCCTGATCAACGGCTGGCTCTCCGAGGAGCCGCTTTGTCTCAATTGGCCTAATCGAAGATACAGAAAACCGCTTTCAGCCTGATAGTTTAGAGGAGATGCTTGCCACTGAGGTGCGCTGCCTGTGGGGCCAGGAGCGAAGATGGTGGGCTAGAGGCATTGCCTCGTTTTCAAGGGCCGCAGTTCTCAGCATCCTACATTCACGGCAACTGTTTCAAGCTTGCCCAAGACACGTCGAACAACCTCGGGCTGGGGACAATTGTACCTCCTGCTCACGGCCGTGTTCCTGCTACTGTATCTATCTAGTCATCTATTCATCTATCGATCAACCTATCTATCTTTATATACATACATAGTTACACACATAAGCCTTGGAGAGCAAGTGGCAAGCCGCTCGAAAGGGGCTCGTGCATTTGAGAATTATGCTAGGGGTGATACCCAAGCAGTGGAACGGGTGTCCAAGTTGTGAGAGCGTAACCAGTCGAACTGGCCTGACTTCCTTGGGAATGGTAACAACTTGTTGCCATCTGTTTTCTTCCAGCGCTGTTGCCACAAACCACGAGCACTACCAAGCCGACCAGGACCAGGAAACAATCAGAAGACCTCCAGGATTGTGGATCCTGCAAACTGCGAACTAGAGCATTTGAGAAAAAGCAGCATGCGGCTCGAAAGTGATTCGAGCCTTTGAAGAAAAATACGGGACAACATCGCTCGAAAGGGTGGCTTGAGCGTTTAAGAAAAAAGGAGCACGCCGCTCGAAAGGGACTGGACTAGCGAATTGAAAACAGAGGCTAAACATCACAAAAGATGCAAGCCGCTCGGAAGGGGCGGCGCCTCCACAACGAAGTTTGGAAAACGAGTCTGTTCTTCCGACATCCTCAAGTGATAAGGCCTTTCTTTCACATGCAAGAACGACCAATGTCGGTTGCAAAGCTACCAGGGCCAGATTTCGTGAGAGAAAGCGGGCAGTCACGCGTAAGACAACTGTGTGCTTTAGCCCTTCTTATATCAGTTGGCCACGTGAGCCCGGCAGTGCAGGAGGGGAGCGTTTCCCAAAGTTGCGGCATCGCATCTGCATATATGATATATGAGCTGCAATGCTAGTTTGCCTTCCGATGATCTGCTGCTGTGTCGGCCGCCCTCGGCGGCAACAATCTCAGGTTGTCGCGACCGACGACAAGGCCACACCTTAAATGGGTGCATTGCAGAGTGTCGCGAAACAGATTTGGAAGAAGCTTCGAGAGCAAAACAGTTGCTCGAGTCGTCTGTGATGCTAACATGCTGCAGGCAAACAGCCGCTGGGGCCCTGGTTGGGTCAGCTGGTAGCGGCAGTCCAATCCAACTGTTGCTGCTAGCCCGGGCGTAGGTTCTGTTCCACTGTGCCCCGTGCATTGCTCAGGAACGTTGCCACGGACACCAGGAAGTTGCCAGCAACCTGATTGCTTCCAGCAAGGGCAGGTTTGTCGTATCATTGTACGTACTGTATACTTGATTTGAGAAACGAACCTGGCAACAGTAATGGGGTCTGGGGAAAGGCGCACAAGTATAGGATACAGTACCCATCGGCGGATCATTTCATCGAATCATGTCTTCTTGTGGGACATGTTCGGAGCAAAAGATTAAAATGAAGCCGTATCTCGTGGAGACTCTTTGGTGCGGAGAAGATCCCATCCAAGGATCCTGATTAACTACGACGTCGCGCGCAGTGCGACCGACTATTTGCGCCGCTTGGGAGCTTTGGAGCCGCAAGAAGCGAATCTTGGCAAATATCAACTGACTGAATTTCTGCATCTTGCGTAGTGACTTAGTGACCTTCTGAC
This sequence comes from Symbiodinium sp. CCMP2592, assembly GCA_905221615.1. Lineage (NCBI taxonomy): Eukaryota > Dinophyceae > Suessiales > Symbiodiniaceae > Symbiodinium > Symbiodinium sp. CCMP2592. The sequence goes on from CAJNDT010000876.1 coordinate 38,344, forward strand.
CTGATCATTCCGGTGCATCGATGTGATCTCGGGGTTAGGCTTTGCTTTCGCTCGGGGGAAATCTGCAAGAGAGGAGGGTGGCCCACAATAATGCCAGCCGAGGAACAATCCGCGGTTTCCACGTGCCTGAGCTTTACATGTTGCACTCCGAGAAACGCGATGACATGTGAACTTGCCTTGGCCATACCCAGATGTCGTTTACACCTTCGTGGAAGACGAGCAGCTACACGGGCGTGCAGCCCAGGCGGGATTTCCGTGAAGCAGTAGGCAGCCCCGTTTGTCGTTTTGCTTTTGTCCTTGATGCGGGAGAGGAGATCGTGGCACTGCTGAAGACAGCGCGAGGGCAGCTCGGTGGATAATTCACGGGTCAAGCTGAAGGCTTCTCTCGGCCGATCTTTTGAGAGCGGAGTTGCAGGTTTGCCGAGCCCTCGAAGAACCTTGCCTGCAACATCCCGGCGCCCCCTGAGCCCCGCGACTCCGGCGACTGCGCGACCAAGCCGAGGAAAGCTGAGATAGACTCGGCGCTCGGGTTGATTGACTACAGTGAAGTGCGGTGCTTACAGCTGCAAACTTTGGATTTGTCGACGCAAAGAGAACACCTTTTCCTTGTGCGAAGCCTCTGTATGTCAGGAGGATGAGGACTGGGAGGAACGGGCTCGAAGCCTGCTTGTGCAAGCGACAAGTGCAGCATCGTGCTTCTATGTGGTGACTTTGCATGGCAGCTTGCAGTGATAGTAGAGATACTCTGACCTCTGCAAAAAGGTAGTTGACAGCACTTTTTGCCGGGGTGTTGCACGTTGACAATGAGAGGAGGAAGATGACGAAGACTGGGATGACGAGGATTGGGAGGCCCACGCCGCAGTGTGAGGGCAAGCTGAAGACAGATTTGCCGAGTCAAGATGCTCAACCACCCGGCGTCGGCGCAAGGAATGCGATTGTGCACATTGCCGCGGAAGCATCGTGGGAAGCACGCGCTGCCCCCACTGCGGCTGGGGATGTCCGGATGATGCATCGGCGAACCCACTCAGGTCGTACCATCCCCTTCTGCCTGTGCCAGGGATCGAGCACCAGGCGATGTCTGGCATCGAGGCATCCTGGCTCTCTGCCCCGCCTCAAAGCAGACACGGCCGGAGTATGTGCAAAGGTGGTCCGACTCCCGCTCAAGGCCCTGGAAGACTTCGACAAGGCGGTCAGCTGCGCGATGATCCTTGTTGTGTCCATTCCGCTCAAAAAGTCTGCAGATGTCTGCAGGCTGTGCCCTTCATTGCTCCAAGGGACCGGGCCCCAGATGCAGTTTTTTCTCGGAAGCTGCCGATGTCTCTGCTCGAGGTGACCGGCCACTCTTGTACCTTAATTTGTCGGGGCCTCGGGGCCCCGGCCGGTGCGAAGGTCATCTTGCGGGGAGATGGCTGCGGAGGGAGGAGGGAGGGAATGTGCAAAAGGCGCTGTTATGACTCTGCTGGAGGCCTGCACTGCCTCAACGTCCACACTCCATGGGACGGATGGGAGCAATTCTTCGCGCCATCTCAGCTGACAGGCGTGCATCCCGGAAAGGGCTTGCACTCAGCAAAGCCGATGCATGACCGCATGTGCCGTTTCCGCCGGTCGGATCTTTGCATTCAGGCACCATGCGCGTGGTGCTCGTGTTGGCAGACGGCGTGTCGTGGCACGACTACCCAGACTGTGCACTTCTCGGCGGAGGTGCCAAGATGCTTGCAGTCCAAATGCCCGAGCTGGTTCTACGAGTACTATTCTACGACCTGGATTCCATTGTGCAGGTAGGCTATAGTCATAGTGGCCCCGGTTAAGACACGTCATGACAGTGTCGTCGTGGAGATGGTGCAAACGCATAAGTCTAGCGCTGTTTTGCACCCTAAGCTTTCATCCCTTTCACAGGGGGTTCCGCTTGGATTGATATCCTCGATATGGACTCCATGGCCACCTCCTCAGCTCGAAATTGTAAACAGTCGCAACAAACCTCCACGACAAAGCCCAACGAAAGTCTTCAAGGACCGCTCTGACATGCTGCTGGAAAGGCTGGTTGACCATGAGGCAACGAATCTTTTCGAGACGACAAGGGGTATCTCCTTTTCCCCTAGCAGCAGTCAAGTGTTTGTCATTCTCTGACTGTCCATGCAGTGGACACGTTGGCACAGCGACCCGCATGTATGGCAACTGTTTCTGTTAGCTTTCGCACAGCTACGATCCCGGTTGACCAGCCGCGCCGACCGGAAGAGCATCTTTGCCTCAAGTGTCGCGGGCAGCTGCACCGGAGCACAGATGTCTTGGTTTGCGAAATCCCTTCAAGTCTCCGTACTCGCTCCTACGAAGGCGGGGGCAACACGATGCCTGAGTACTGAAACGATGTCCCACGCTGCCCCTTGGTCTTGAGGCCTGACTGCAGGCCACGAGCCTGGAATGACACGTGCCAAGTGGTCCAAGGCTCAGGGATCCACACATACGCAGCCAGGATGGCTACAGTACTTGGCGAGGGGCTTTGAAGGAAACTTCTACGGTCCGTCAGATGCCGTGCCGTACCTGTCACTGCCGCCTTGGGCTCAAGTGCAAGAGGTTGTTTCGCGTCCCTGCAGTTGTGCAAACGCCTCATACCTCTCTGCAACCAGCCCCTCCTGGGCATCCAGGACCGTCTTCATGAAATTGTCTTTACGTTGTGGCCACAGCTCCGGCCTTTTATATAATAGGCGGCAGGGTTGACATGAGAAGTGCGCTGAATTGTCGCAAGCATCCAAAACCGAAGGACAATGCAGCTCATCCGCCTTCTTCCGGTTCTGGTCCCCTTAGTCCAGGCAGCGACTCTTGCTTCTCAGCCCCTTGCCGGCACCTACACGGCCTGAAGATGTTCGAACCAACTTGAACAGACAATGTGTATTGAGTGTGTTGCGAAGTGCTGAACATCGAGGATGAAACTCATCGAGGAGAAGATGACCAGGCGAATGTGACTTGGCTGTGCAGAGGTCCTGTCCGTGTTGTCTTGACATGAACCAGACAACAGTTCGCCCAGGAAGCTCACGAATCCAGAGTCCGCAACCTTGAAGAACATCGAGTCTTCCATCCTGGGTATGGCGCAGACGAGAATCTCCAAGGAGGATCATAAGGCAGAGGCCTCCAATCTGACGCCGTGCTGAAGAGTTACAGATCACAGCCTTGATTTTGCAAGCCGCCGAGCGGCAAAACTCATTTAGCTAAGGACGGTATTCTTGAACGAGATTTCCGACTTGCTCGAGAAGACCATGCGACTCAGCTCACCTGCAGCTCCGCAAGAGCTTTGGGTTGTCAGCAAGCAGTAGGAGTAGCAGCGGGCAATTCTGACTTCTGTTTCGGCAGGAACCCCTCCTTAATCCGGACCCTTAAGCGAAGCATAGCAAAGCAGATGGGGGCCTTTAGCATCTCGAAATAAGATTCAGCTTACAGCAACAAGCCTTGTTTGTGCCCTCCATTGCCACAATTGCGCAAGCATGCAGAGCAATTTTCAGCAGGGTTTCGTTCGAGCTTGCTTTCCACTCCCAGAAGTGCTGCGCCAAAATGCCACCCAAGGAAGGCAAACATCTTGCTCCGCAAGAATCAGACTCAGGAAGACTTGGACGAGGCTCGCCGCTCCCTTTCTTTCAGCTTTGGCATCCAACGGAACGTCTTTGAGCAAGACACTCCTAGTGACCACTCATTACTGATTGTTCACGAGAGCATTCCTCTCATCTCCAAGAGCGTGCACGCGATTGGCCCAGCATTGGCCAGGCGTGGGCAAACCTCAGCACCTGCCTTCACCCCAACGATACAGCGCCCTGACTGCACATTTCTCTGACGACAATGTCGAAGAACTGTTGAGCTAAAGAGGCTTGGGCTTGAAGCTTGAGACTTGAGAATGTCAAGTCGTCAGGGCAGTGGGTCATGGCTGAAAGCTTGTTGCGACAACCACCAAGCGGCAGTCGAGTCGACTGCTTCTGTTGCTAGTCGAGTCATGCGAGTGCAGAGGGTGGCTGAAGAGCAGATACTTGCTCTGCCACCTCCGCAGAGTTTCAAAGCCATAGCCTCTCTCGCAGGACTACGATGCAGGTTTGAAGACGTTGTCCTCACAGCATTCGCATTGCCGACTAGAGGAGGACTGCTTCTGATTGGTAAACTCCTACCTGGGGCTCTGCAGAGAAAAGTCAAGAGAACGGTTGAGGGATCCCCAAGAGTTCAGAAAGCGAAGCTCCCCATGCCTTCGTGACAGGATTCCATCTGGGCGGACTATGACACCGCTTGCATTGTGGCACGACAGCTCTGGGAGAACGAGAAGAAGGCCATTTGCGATGCTTATGAGGCGGCACGGGCACTTGGCCTGGATAAGTTTTCAAGTCTTGTCGAGCATTTTGCCGGTACTGAGTTGCCTCCATACCCGATGTGCATAGCGCGGCGGCGGCGGCACCAGGGTTTAGAAGAAAAACACCTGCCGGCTCAGGTATTTCCCAGTCCCGCCAAGACCTGTGAGATGTCGGAGGGCACTGCCACCCCGACCATTGGCAACTACCTTTTAGAAATGGAGAAGCAGCCTGTCTTGCTTGAAAGGGCATCGTCGTTTCGAGACTGCTGTTCTCCATGCAGCTTGATGTGGGGGTTGTGCATGTGCCACAACGAGATCCTTCGAGGTGAGAGCTGTGCAGTCGAATTACTGGCTTCGCTCAGGTTTTATACCGACACATACAACGCCTTATTGGACAAGAAGTTGAAGTGTGACAATGCCACTGCCACACCCTTCAAGAACGAGGACCTTTGCCATGAGAAGATCTGCAGCTACTATGACAAGAAGATCGCCTGTGACACGAAACAGGCCAGGACTTGCTAATCTTCCGATGCAGAACAGTATGGAAAGGATGAGTGTTTGTACGTATGTGTGTATGTATAAATATGTGTATATATATATATGATATATATATATATATATATATATTAATATATATATATATATATATATATATATATATCACGCTGTGAATATCTGTGAATAACTCTTAGGATTTGCTCACTTTGGCTGGTCGCCGAAAATCTCGCAGCCATTGATCCTCTGATGCAGGCATCGTTTGAGGACAAGGCCTGCGGCCTGCACAAGAACTACACCTGTCTCAAGTATACGGAATGCTACGACGAGAAGGCGCAGTTGCCTACCAAGACGAGAACATCGGGAGAGCAGACAGACAGACGGACAGAATGCCCAACCTTTGAGCTCAGAGCTTCGGCGTTCGGCCCGTCAGGTGCAGCTCTACGGGTCCGTCGTTGCTCTGGCGGAGGAGGGCGAAGCCACCTCCAAGGCCCAAGGCTGTCATAAAGCTGCACCAAGGGCCTCGCCGCTACAGAGAAACCCTGCAGGTCGAATGGCGGGCCGTCCTTCGGATCGAGTGCCTGATATCGGCACTCCTGCTAGAGGTAGGCGGTGCCGTGCGTGCTAGGGGCTCTTCTGTCCAAACCGCATCAGATGTCATTATATGAGTCATGTGTTCCTTTCCTATCGAAGCTCGGCCGTTGTCACCGATTACTGCTTGACATCGACTGGCCGCTGTTATACTTCATCCCCACAGGCCACCCAAAGTTAAGCCCGGGGCTGCCAAGGCATGATGGAATCATGCGCGAAATCTAAGAAGCGAACAAGCTATTCGGCCGGCAGACAGGGCAGGCAGGTCCACACAGGCGAGGCAGGTTGCAAGGAAGGTGACCCAAAACTGGCGGGAAAGCCAAGCTCCAAACTACGAGGCCATGAGTCAGCACAAATTTCCACAAGAACAGTTGACAGCAAATGCGACAACGACCACGACGGTCCTGACGACGGCTTCCTAACGGGCAGGCAGAACGGCCCGACGACCCCGAGTCGGCATCTGCAGATCAGTCTAGCATTTAGGAACCTGTCGGTTCTAGATGTAGATTAGGGGTAGGGTGCAGACCGCAGACACATGCAGGAATGCTGGCACACATACACCAGCACACACGTGCGTTTCTGCACGCGCCCGATGAATAATGAGTTGGAGCATGGCCTCATCGACGAATTCGAATGTTGCCTGCCAGGACGGCGAACTGGCGCCTGCCATCGATGCTTGTAAGGCGAGCGAATATTCCAACCAGAGTGTCTTTTCACTTTTAAACTATAGTTTTCGTGATTTTACTCTGCACAGGCAAAGACGTACAGCACCCTGCCTGTTGCTTCTTGAATGCACAAGCAATTTAAAAGATACCCTTCGTCTGCACGTTTCTCCGGTGCATGAAATCAGCAGAAGTTTAGCATCCATTGAGGAAGTTGGCATGTCGTAAGCGGCCCAGGAATTAGCCTACCACGGGGCGGCACCAGCAGCCCGAGTGTGTCAAGAGGTCTTCCTGCAACCGGGTACTGCAGTGTTCTCCAACAAATGGTACAATGGTTTGCCAGATGATGCTGCAGCAGAGACTTGCACCTGCTCATGCTGCATGTCGGAAACCTTCAGTTCGACTTATCCAGATAGCGTGAAGTGCCCCTTCTCAATCCCTACCACAACGGTGACGACCACAACCACAACAACCACGACGACGGCAGCACCAGTAGCGAGAACTCCTTTCGGCCCACCGACGCTCAGCTGCAAGCTGCACAGCAGACATGTTTTCATGACAGGTTTTTAGCTCAATCCGAGAACGGCAGCAAGTTGTCCGGCAGTTTGCTGCACCCCGTGCCTTGCGGCTCAGGGTGGGGATGATGATGTTTCCAATGTTCCCTCGGTAAGCAATGCGAGGACAAGCACCAGCCACGAGCGGCGGTTGGAAAAAGATCCGGGGCGTCGTCACGTCCATTCTCGTGCGTTCATACGGATCATGTGGACACTGACGCGTTTGTGCTATCCCAGCAATGCAGCTTCCAAAGTGTAGCATCTTGTCACTTCGACGCTTGTCGGAGTGGGGGTTCAATGGCTTGCAAAGGTCGCATCTCATGGGCTTGCTATGCTGCTGGGAAGCTGGCAGCGTGCGACCCGCCAGGGTGGAGGAGCCGTTCGATGAGGCCCAGAACTCATCTCAACTCCTGTCCTACTCTGTGCAGACACCGCACTCCCAGCCCCTGGACCAGGGCAGCGTCGTGCCAAACATCTCAGCCACTTCGGTTTCGAAATCAGGTGCCGTCCCCTGCTAGGCATGTTATATGTACTCGTGCCCTTGCTGCAACTGGCCAGGTGTCACTACAAGAAACGCCAGTCAAGTCGGCACTCAACCTGCCAACAGGTCTCAAACGTGTCTGGGACAAGGTTTTGGTAATTCTTTTCGTTGAGCTAAACAAACACAGGGACTTGGGTCATGCTTTTTGGATCGCATCGTGACGTCTCGTGCTGCCCAAAAACATCATTTCAAAGAAGTAAGGTTCTGTGATCTTGTTCACTACGCAATTCCGGAGCTGAACAACGTCTCCCTGGTGCCGGCACCCAACGCTGCTTTGACGGGGCTCTTCGAGAAACGACAGGGTCCAAGTTGTTCGATCGACTTCGAACAGGTGCCAGACACCGTCGGCGAGGCTTGTGACCTCCTGGGCTTGGAGGCAGAGACCTGCCAGTGACACCTCAGATCAGGTCTCAAGGAAGTGGGTGTGTTGGCACAGGCCGCGCAATGCAGAACCACGCACAGCCTTTGGAGCTGCATCCCGGAGGCGCCGATGGCCGAAAGCCATGCAAAGCTCCAAACACGAAGCCTTCTCGCACTCGCCAGGAGGGTGCCTGCAAGTGCAAGTGGCGTCCGTTTTGCCACGGTGTGGACGTCGTTCTCAAGGCGGCAGCCGATCAGCTTGCTTGCCGGCCGAATCTTGGAAACTTGGCTAAAGAATGGTGAGGCTGATGAACAGCATGGAACAGTACATGCGAGCAGAGCCATCGCTGAAAATCTCGTGTTCTAAAAATGCGGCAAAGCAGAGCGTGCTGAATAAGTCCGTCAGGATATGGGACATGCCAGTGTTGGGCGTTCGGCGAGTGTCCTTCGCAATCTGGTGACCCGTTTGCATACGACAGGTTCTCTGCTTCTGAGATGTGGCCAATAGAACCTCCAGCGTTCAATCTGGCACGGGGCTTGATGGCTTCACCATGTCGCACCACACAGTAGCAGATACGGGACGGCATTCCATTTTTTGTTTTTCACGTTCATGGTCAAGCCGCCCTTTCTGTCAGACAGGGCTGTCAGACTGCAGCTTCCCCTGACTCCGTGCTTCTACTTACCACAGTTCGCTGCGGGTAACATATGACTCTTTGAAATGACATGCTTGTACATGGTTGTTTGATTGTTGCTCGCGAAGTGCTGGTTTCAGAGGCGCTTCAGTGACTGCAGAAATGCGGAACGCTCTTGATTTGATTCCATTTGAGCTGAGGCAGTTGGAAATGCTCTCGGTCAGTACAGGCTGCTCATCCAGAAAGAGGGGCTACTGCATTCACCACGAACTTCCTAGCTCGGGAACACAAAAAGCAGATTTTGAATCCGGCGTTTGAGCCGGAGTCCATATACCACACCACCAGCGGCACTGCTAGACCAGTGGAGTTGTGATCATGAGGCCGCGTACACTGCGCAAGATGAGTGGCAGCTACATGAGGCCCATGGGGTGTTCCTCCAACATTGACATAGCACAACGAAAGAGAACATGTGCTGTGTTTGCACTTTGCGAGTCTTGGAGGCCGACTTTCTTAGCTTGAGCTTGGACGGTGGTCGCCTCTCCCGTCGCGATGCTAGTCCGGACCACAGGATTGCAGGGCAGGGCATTCGCCCAAATCTATCGACTTCTGCTCCACCGGCTCAGCTTTCCGTTTCGCTGCATGAATCGGTGTTGATGCGTTGCATGCGACTTCTGCAACAGGTCAGAAAGATGCGCGCTCGCTGAAGCTGGAGGCCTGAAGTGCTAGCAGGGTGCCCTTGGTAGCTCGGAGGCCTGACCAGACTCCTATGGCCCAAAGCAATTCGAAGATGCAGACACCGAGCATCATGAGTCATGAAGCTTGTTTCTGTAGCAAGAGCCGGGGCTTGATGTGCAACTGCAGGAGGACCTTCTCCGTGCTGGCTCCTGCCACTGCAAGCAGGCTTGAAACGATCATGTTCACCCGTGAGCGGCACGACAGCTTTAGCTAGGGCAGCTAGGCCTACGGATGTTGGTGGTTTCTTATCCTGCGTGCTGGCAGGAAACTGTGCAGATATCCCTGCCGTTGAGCGCCGAGGCTGCAGCATGACGGCTGTGGCCGCCAATGGTATCACACACTTGGCTTGAGTAAGACTGCTAAGACCGATAGACTTTCTATTGTCAGGCCATGCTGCCCAGGTTCTATTCTCGGTCGAGAATGTTCAAGATGACACAGCAGAGAGCGTGTATCGTTTTGGCACGCCACTTGGACAAGAGTGACGACAACGAGCCCTGATTCCACAAACCATTCTGAAAAAAGCAGGCCGCCCTTCGCACAGCATGGCTAAGCATGTTTGACCAACAGCAATCAATATCAGCATAACAGGTGGGCTTCCTGTCATCCTGTTCGGTGACGGGATGAATCCTTCGCAGAGCGTTCTGAAAGAGGGGTTAGTCATCTCGGAAGTCTTGGTCAGGAGTTTGCCAGCGACCCCCGGGCTGGAATTGGGTACTCCCCGATGTCACGCCGTCGGGCATTCGGGTGTCCAAACCAACCAGACCGTGCTTGAAACACCCCAGGCCCACTGGAAGAGGAAGCGATCCTTGGCAGAAAGCTTTGTAGAGCGAAATGCGCAGAACTCATCGCTCGTGGGTCAGCATCTCAACGGTGACCGGCTGTAAGTAAACCAGTTGCAGTCCTTTGATGGGTCACCCTTTTATTGCATGGAAGGGCTTCTAAGTCTGCGGGAGCCGCCTTGAGGCTGATGAAGGATGGACTCCGGCCTTTGTCTTTCCCGCTGCAAAATGCCACGGCTGCTGGGATACCCATCGCCGCCTGGCCAGGAAGCTGCCTCCGAGTGTCTTTTCGCCAGCAATTGCCACAAACATAGACTTAGACTATCTTAGACTGCATGCCAGAGCTCGACTGACAATAGAGGCTGCAGTAGCCCATCCTACAAAGCGACTGAGACGCCTGAATCCCTACTTGCCTCCGACAAGTAGCAGTCAGTCAACCACACGTAATTCAAAAAGAGAGGGAGGTCAGGTGGTTAAATGCCACTACGCTCTTCAGGAAAACAAGAAGTCCGACAAGGATGACTCCGGGAAGACCAGGCAACTGGCGTTCGGAATGCCTTGTCTCTATGATCCTTCGTGCGTTGCACATTGAAAATGGAGCTAGGGCCCCGGCTAGGGCAGGTATCTGCCCTCAAGGTCGCTACTTTATCACATGCAGAGCAAAGCCGCGAATCTTCCCAAGAGAGCCTGTAATCGTGCGGAGGCTTGCTCTGACCATCAACCCGAAGAAGGACCTGAAGGCGCCGCATCTCGGCAGGGAACACGGCTCGGTGCAGCTTCCGCGATTTCATCGGATCTGGAACGGGAGAAGTAATTGGCCACACCTCCAAGCTCAGGTCGAATCAGCCTACCGACAAGCCGTCAAGGACGCCAGACAAACTGTGGACTCATCCATGCTTGCGTATCAGTAACACAATCACGACTGTCGCGAGCAGTACCAGTGCTGCTGACCTTCTGCCTCCGAGCTATACTCTCGTCAGTCAAGACCACGAGTCGAGGACAAGCTCTGTTGCATTCGGTTTGGCTATGCTTGCTGGACCTCCTGCCTCTTGGACGCACATGTGACTCTTGAAAGCCAGAACTTAGTTTCTTGCTCCGCGCACTTGTCTCGTTTTAATCCGGAAGCTACTTAGTGTCCGGGCGTGCCGCCAATCGCAGGTGAAGTTCTGAAGGCTTAAAACCTCTCCCAAAAGATCTCCCGCCGGCACAGGCACAGAAGAGAGAGTTGACACTGTGCGGCTGTTTCGGATGCTGATAGAAGCTATGTCTCCTCTTCATGTGATGGCGGCGTAAGCTTCATGTTGACGAATCTCTGTCCGAACTTAGCCTGAGCTGCTTTATTCCGCACCTGGTGTCGCGTCTCGTGAGGCTCGTGAGGTGTGGAGGCTCGTGAGGTGTGTCCTCACGAGGTTAACTTCTAAAAGCCTCTGCAGGCATAGCGGCCGAGCCTTACCTCAAAAAACATCAAAAAACGCCACGCTCGATTCCATCATTGCTTAATCTGCAAACGACGAACACCTTCTTTGGCACATTTTGACACCAAGGTGCATGGCGGCGAAGTCACGGGAGACATTCCTGAGCATTGCGCCACCTGATCTTTCATCAGTCCTATGAGTTGCCCACTGCTACCGGAAGTGTCTGCAGAGGTTTCATAGACGTTTCGATGGTCCGGCGGGATGCCGAAAGCACGCCATGAATTGGTACAATCGTAGTCATGGTAATAGTCCCTCAGGTCATCACGGACGGAGTTGTCACCTTCAGCAAGCTTCACGTTGCGGTCTTGCTCCTCATGATGCATTCCAACTGCAAGTAAGACGTCTGAGCTCAGCTTCAGGAGTGAAAACAATACCTGCATGTGCGCAAGTTGAATTAACTAGACCAATAGAAACGTGTGTCAGGGTTGTGACAACTCTGTGCCACCTGCAAACCATCCCTCGTGCATCCGAAGTGTCCGTGTTGACATTTGAGGCTTCCTGTGGCTCTCGTCCTTCTGCTCATCGTTTGCTGCAACTCGGGGACGCTGGGGAAGCAATGATGGTTAGAGTTTGTTCTTGACGACATTCGCAAAAGCACGGACAGCAAAAGATATCAAAAGATTATGAGATACTGTCGCGACTCTGCGTAATGGTTTTTGCTGCTGCGGTTAAACATGCTTCTCAATCGTCGCCAGGATGCTGTTGGGTTTCTGGCTGGGAAGGACCCGAAGGGAAGCATTACCCTGAGGGTAGCTCCTAAAATGCCCGAAGCGCCGCTAGCAAACCGCAAAAGGTGCATTGGAGCCTCTGCCAGTTGCATGATGCGGGTCTGCACAGGAGTATACTACAGCTACTGATTGACTAGCTTCTGTAATCGCTAGCGAGAGGAATGCGTCGCCCTTGGCATACGATCCTGGAGCCAGGCAAGATGGCAGCAGACTTGCAGCTCCTTGATACCTGTGTGTTGTAATTAGACAGTAGCCGCTCAGTTTTTTAGGTTGTGAAGGTCCTGCTCCAATTGGGTCGAACAGGCGCTCGTCCTTCGGCGTACCCCGAACGATGCCGCCGTTGTCGTTGACTCTTCTTCTTGCCACTCAGCTTGTCAATGCCGAAGACGGGGTAGTTCCGAAATGCCAATAGAACTCGCAACAAAGACCGAAAGCCATGACGGCAGAAGTCGGAAACTTCTAGGCCCCTTTCGAAGACGTGCTGTTTGAGCGGCGCTCCTTGTGATATGGCATGTGCACTGTCGGCTCTCGCCTGTCAGTCTGTAGGCTACGTCTCCGGCTTAATTCAGCGAGATTTTGTTTTTCTTGGTGCTGTGCCGGCAGACATTCCGAATGATCAAGCCGCTTTTCGTGGAATTCGTAAGTTTGCAGCATTGTCAGACCAGCAGCGAGTTGTTCGGAATGACACGCTCGAAGTTAGTCGAGGTTTTGCTCATGGTCCTCATGAAGATCAATGTGACGCTGGGCCGAGTCCGGTCACGGGCCAGTTGATCGAGCGACGTAACGTGCTGACTCCAGTGCTGACCCGCCAAGCATCTTTCAAGCTGCCGTTTCGACCAAGGCAACACCGCTCTTGCAATCCAGCTTTTGCAATCCCTGATAGAGACGACAGCATCTGTTGGAGGAACGGCTTGCCGCGAATGAACATAGCATGCCCCCATTGATTCAGCACGCCACCGGTCCTCAGCCGATAGCAGATGCTCGAGACAACGAGTCTTGTTGCTCGTACACAATATCTCGGAGAATGCGCATCTTAGGACATCTGTATTGACCACTGCCCACATCATTATCGACGGCCTGAAGGGCCAGGGTGCGTTTCCGACGGCTGCGGCCTTGGCTTGCAGCGTAACGTTAACGGACAAAGAGGTAAGAAGAGCACCCATCGAGAGGACAAGCCTCAGCCACTAAGGCATCGAAGTTTGAATGGGGAAGTTTCCAGATTCCTTCGGAAGGCCGGAAGGGGAGGTCCCGGTGGAGCAGCAACATCCCAAGACTCCACGGCCAAACATGATGCAGCTTTTGCCAGCTGCAGACATGTCCACAGCACTCTCAGACCTTTCCAGGCATCCTGTCGGAGACTGTCTCTCCCACGAGAGCCTTCACTATCCACCCTTCTGTTCATGTTCAGGCTTGGCCTCTGGCGTCCTGCTGGCCTCCGAACCCTTCGGGGGAATTTTCGGTGTTCTTGTTGTGGGCGCGTACATGCTGAGGAGCTTCGGAGCTGAGTGCACATGTCACCGTCACCTTCCCACGGAAGCCATAGTACGTAGTTGACTTACTCGTCCCAAGGAAGCCGAAAGAGACTGTCCTGGCATCCTGTGCCCCAGTTGGAGTAATCATTTCGAATCAGTTGGGGCTTCACAGAAGCAATGAGTGCAAGACTGCGCAAATCGTTCCATCACTGGGCCTGTGAACAGCTAGTAAGGTGCGATAGCCGCTTGCCTGCACATACAAGATTGCCAATGCATCGTAAGATCGACTAGCTTGCATGTCCTTGCGGCAGCAGGCGCCACAACGGTCAACAGGCCAAAACGGAAGTAACAAGAGAAAACCTCGTTCGCCATTGTTTAAGGTATTGATTTGCAGCATCGGCTTTCTCCTTGCCCTTCGCATATCAAGCACCTTGGTAACATGAGGCATGATCATGCTGGCGAGAAGGTTTTACATGCGAAGCCCTGGACACGACGATACGCATACCGACGCTACTGCTGATGGTGCTCGGTCGTTGTTTTGACTTGTCAGACTCACGCATTCGAGGTCTGCCATTGATGATACTCTTGAGATTTCTCAGTGGGCTGGCAGAAGGATCTCCGCTTCCGGCAACACATGCCTCGAAGACTCACCCTGCAGTGAAGCAGGGAGTCGCAGACACATGGGGATCTAGAGTAAGTTCATTGGCAAAGCCGTGCATGCGGCGACAGGATCCTTATACCTGGGCCATGTATACTTGGCGCGATTGAGCCACTGGTTTGCAATTACATGGTGCGGAATGACTGAATCCAGCAAGTCGTTCTCGACATGTAGCCATGCACAGTCGGCCTTGCTTGCGCACGTGGCGTGATGTGGCCGGGGCAGGGTGCGCTCCTGTAGGACTCGAAAACGGAGCATGAGTACAGCGAGTTTGTGAGCCTATCTTTTTGCACAGTCTGGAAGCCCGAATAGTTGAAGTGTTGTACCACAAGGTGCAACGGATGCTCGCACAAAGCCACTCAGATGCAATTCTTCTCTCTCAGCTAGTACTAGGTGTTGGGCACCTGTGTCGCATGTTTTGTATGTTGTCCAGTTGCCTTGTGGAACTGCAACAACAACAACAACAACTACTACTACTACTACTACTACTACTACCACTACTACTACTACTACTACTACTACTACTACTACTACTACTACTACTACTACTACTACTACTACTACTACTACTACTACTGCTTCTACGTCTACTTCTGCTCGTACTGGTACTTCTACTTCTATTACTTCTGAAGGCGACGACGACAGATACGACCACCACTACTACCACTGCTACCGCTCCGACGTACTACTGCTTCTACTGCTTTGAGTCCGGCGTCTGCCGTGCTCAGGATCTTCGGCTACTGGGAGCTCGGCACAGCTGCCGGCCTTGTGAGCGGCCCCGCTTTGGCTTCGTTTCTCGCAACAGGTGCGCTTTTGGCACGAAGTTGGGCGACCATGCCAGTCTAGAGTCTAGATGCCATTTATTCGCATGGAGAGAGGCTTGGTATCCACATGTCCCGGTGACATGAACCCGGGGCTGGAGGGGCATTCAACATGCAAGGTCCGTGGGCGCAGGTTCTGCCGGGGCCAGGGGAGTGGCCCAGCTGCATCTGGCGCTTGACCGACTGTGGGGATCGTCAGGCTGCATGGGGACGAGCCCAACATGGAAAGGGCTGCTCTTGTTGTTCCACTGATTCAGGGCGATGGCCGTGTGCATTGCCATGCTCGCGTGCTGTGCCATGGCGGCAAAGGGTTAGCCCGCACAAGACTCTATCGGGATAATGCTGATCACTCAGATCCAAAATGTCCTGGGATCGCACTGTGTCAGAGAGTTCTACTTCGAACAAAGACCGCAGGGTTCTTTCGAGATAGGATTAGGGTTTTGGTCGCACCTGCTCGCCTCAGGTTTGATGGTAGCCATCCTCCTCTTCTTCCCCAGCACATCGGAGTTGTGCGAGGATGGTGCTGTAGGCACGGGCAATCAGGGCCTCTGCAGGCAGTGTATGAGAAGCCCGGGCGACCAAGCCACTCAAACAACACCGGGCAACCCGAACAGACGTGATGAGCTGGCCACCAGCACGAAGACTAGGTCGAAAAAACCAGAACCACAAAACTTCATGGGACAATTTCGCTTTAAGTTCAGATGCTCTTCATCGATGCAGTTATAGACGTTCACCGAATTCACTCGGTTCCTTCTCGCAGCATTGTTCATACTTTTCCATGGGCAGGTGCACGACCACTTTCGGGTGCTGTCCGCACCCTGGGTACGTGCAGTGGGTAGTTTCCCTTGCTGCATGAAACACATCTCCCCAACGATGCTTGGCAGAAGATTTCGGGTGCTGTTCTTCCTATGCAAGCAGAAGCAGAGGCCCTAACGGACAGAGCTTGGACGGTGCAGCTGACACTGTCCGGCAGCGCGCATCTCAGTGAGGGCAAAGGCTTTCGGCGAGCTCGACCGCCCATGCCACAGCCATAAAGTTTCTAGAACGACTGTGTTGAGTTGTGGAAGTCTCTGCTGCTCTCATCCTCGCAGAGTTAGTGGGCGATTGGCATTTTACACATCCATCAATCGCCGCCGTTTTGAGCGTAGTAGGACGACAGCCTTGCGAAAACCAGCAGGTGGCAGATGCATGCGTCCTACGCTTGCCAAGCTACTGTAGGCACGATCGTGCGGCTGCTGCTTCGGCTCGCGTGGGAAGCGGCCGTTCCTCCTGCACAAAGCGTGACGACAGGTGTTTGCAAACTGTTAGCTGGAGCTGCAACGAGCCCTTGTTGAACTAAGGCCGCGGCGCTGCCAGGCTGCATCCAGTGTGGAAAGCGAGAGAGGGAGGGACAGAAGCTTGAGGGATGTACCGGGCTGAATTTCTTAGGAACCCCTTGCAGCTCCCTCGCACAAGGATTGTTTTGGCAACGCACTTCTGCCTTGGACATAAGATGTCCGGCTACGGCTGCTCGGCCCGAAAATTGCTTGGAATCTTCCAAAATGTTTCCAGAAAGCAGATCTACTCTAGAGACCAGGGGCAAGTGGAAACTACAAAACTCCAGCTCTAGCACGCCAGGCATTACTGTCACCTTTGTCCTTTATATGGCGGCGCAGAGCATCTTCGTGGCCTGGAACAACATTTGAACCTGTGTTCAGCGGGCAGCTTTGGCTCGGAGAAGCCTCCGGAGTCGCTGATGGGACGAAGGGGGATTGGGGTGCTGTCATATTTCTTGGCATCGGGTCTTCTGATGTGTTTGGTTCATGTCTTTCCACGTCCGTGGCTTGAGGTTATCATCACCTTATCCACTCCACATCTTGCCCATCCCAGGGTGACTTCCGTCGCGACAGTTCCAGAAACTGTGTGGGCTTGAATCGGACCTTCTCGCCGAGGTCATGTACTGCGAGAATTTTAGCGATCACACGTTGATCCGTTCCTGTGAGTTTCTCGAGATGATTGGCCTAGTGGCTCGGAGGCAAGCGCTGAAAATGCTCGGCTCAATCAGCCCAGCAGTTCCTTCACGGTATGGTAAACCATGGTAAACCTGGTTGCGAACAAGCTAGCAAAGAGTCCCAAAACAAGTATGTGACTGGAATTTGCGCCTGTGTTGAGATTGTTTGTCAACACTATAGGTCCTGATGTTTCGAGTGCCTTCGGACGTGGAGACCACCCTGATGGAGGACGTAATTGGAGCCAGCGCTTTCATCCGAATCTTGGTAGCAAATAGAGAAGTTCCAGGCAGCGGCAGTTGCAGGGAGGTCTGCTGCATCCCTGCGAGTGTCAAGGTCTTGCGCAGTTTCTGCGCCTCGGCTGGCTTCTTTTCTTTGGCGACCCCAAGCTTGAGGATCCGCCGTCGATGTCAGACTAATTATCTGTTTACACGTGGGAGTTCCACAAGTACGTCAAAACGGGTGACGGGTCAGAGACTATCCAGGACATATTCAACAAGATACTTTTGCTGCTTCCAATCCAAATAAGGGGCCAGCCTAAGAGTGTGTTAAGGTTCGGCTCGGCGCTGTTCTATACTGGCAGCTTGGAGTTGCGATCGGAAAGCTTTGACGTAGAAGCGTCAGGCTGTTGTTTGAAGCTCTCGCGGCTGGCAGTTCGTACTTGCAAATGCGCTGCGCATTCTTCTGAGGTAACTGCTTGACTTCTGCTCCTTTGAGCTCATGGGCGACGAAATTTGGCCCCGGGACCTTTGTTGAAAGTACTTCCGTGTCGGTCCACAACTCTTGGCAGGTCAAAATCCTATTTCTTTCCGATACATGATGTCCGAAGTGGAAGTGCAGGAGCGAATCGGTGATGTTCTTTGCACACCTGGCCATCCAGTGCCTCAGTCCGATTCGGAAAAGAACTAGGCCCATGGCCGATAGCAAGTTGCTTCCGGCTCTCTCACCCTGCATGTTGAAACCTGAAGGCAGCAATTGCATTCGCCAAACTGAAGGTGTGGCGTGTTCGCCGGCGGCCTGCTCTCGCGAGTCTTTACAAGTGCGGAACTTAACACCACGGTCTCGCAGCAGAGAGGGGTCGAGCCGCTGTCTGTGATCAAACCACTTCAAGCCTTCGTGGGGCGCTCCCTGTGCGCACCCCACTCTGCAAGCACTGCCCACGCTAAGCTCACGTTATGATTGTTTCCATTCGCAGCGGCAACGTGGCTCTTACAAGCAGAATGGCCTGAGGCATGGACCCTCATCAGAACATGATCGTCGTGGCTTGGCATTTGCAGCTGTCGTCTTGGTGATTTCATGCCCAAAAAGCTGGGGCACTTCTGTTTCTACGTGCGGAAATCTGTGCCGAGGCGATGCTGCTACCGGCACCCTAGTCGCACTGGCTTTGGCTGGTATGTGGGCTTTCCGAAAATTAGGGGTACCTTATATTGGGGTCCTCAAAATAAGGATCCTACTATTTAGGGTGCTATAGTAGGGTCCCCTGTTTTCGGAAACTCCCGTATGTCAATGTCCGTTAGGCGGTACGGTACTCTGTACAGGGGCATCTGCACTCGGCCCAGAAGCACTGGTAAGAGCATAAGTGCACCGAATCCTGCGTTGGTGTGTTCAGGCCAAGGGCAGGGGTAGTCATGAAGCTTGTAGGCCTTTTCTTCGCCATGCACGCGGTGCTGTGCATGCTGCTTGGGACCGCTGCCTCAACGAACAAGGCTGCCGCGATTCCAAGCTACCCCGACCAGTGCTCGGGCGACTCCGTTGGCAAGTTATGTTCCACACACCAAAGAAGGCACACTGCACCAGTCATTCTGGACCACGATGGCAACTACGACGACATTCTCGTCCTTTTGGTGCTGCTGAATTTTCGCCCGGCAGTGGACTTGAAGGCAGTTCTGGTCACACCTGCTGACTGCGAGCTGGAACCTGCCGTCGACGTCTCCTCCACAGTGCTTTCCATGTTTGGTCATGATGCGCCCGTGTTGCCAGGACACTTTCCTGCACGCTTCAATGAATTTCCCCGTGTTTGGCGAGAGCTGGCCTCCGAAATGCAGCAAGTGGCTGACATCTATTTGCATTCCTCTGCCAGTTCCAGTTCGAGGCCGAAGCCAGCGGTCACTGCACGAGAATGGCTTGCAGACTATTTGTTTAAGGCGGAGGAAAACAAAACTGATTTCATTATCACAGGGCCTGCGACGAATTTGGCATCAACGCTGAAGCAGCACCCCGAGCTGATCAACAAGGTGGGTACTGTGTTCTGGATGGGAGGAGCCGTGGATGTAGATGGAAATGTACGCGACGATGATGACCAGCGACCGCAGGAAAGCGACGGCACAGCCGAGTGGAATGCTTTCTGGGACCCCGAAGCTACCACAGATCTCCTACAGATGGGCCTTGACCTACGGCTGGTCCCCCTGGATGCCACTGACGATGTCCCGGTCACGAAGGACTTCATCCAGCGACTGGACCCGACCCTCGAAGTGGCCCGCACTGCACGCCAGATCTGGGCACAGTCAAAGTTTCAGAAGAGCAATGCCGTGTACTACATGTGGGACACGCTGACGGTGCCCTTTCGGCATCCGTAAGGGTTTGCGATCTTCCGAAGTGACCAAGAAAGGGAAGGATCAGGTAGTCGGGGGAGTAGACACATAGAGACTGCGCAAATGATAGGGGAAGCCGTTCATGAGGGGAGAGCCCTGAGAAAGAACCCGCAGCCAACAAATTCAAATGCCATCATCAGAGTCCAGGCTGTATTCGGGTCCTAGTATCTGGACACCCGAAAGACCTGAGCTTCCAAGCAACCATGGTTAGTTGATTTCTTAACCTCGCATTCCTTCCTGTTCAAGTTGCGATTCTTCCGTTGTTAAGAGTTGCTGTTGCCGAGAGCTCCGTTATGTTTCTCCTTGCTCTGTCATGTCGCAACATTTTGGAGGCTTGTTTCAAGAGGTGGATTTTGAGCTTCTGCTGCGAGACTTCTGTTGGGGCTTAACTTTCGCACTCTGACAACGGATGGTCGCAGATTCTTGAAACTGCGTTTCTATACCTCCAGCCCTGAAGGTCGGCTTGTACCTTCGACCTGACCTGTGCGCTTGGGAGGCCATGTCAAGCCGGCTTTAGGGTGCTTTGTGGGTGGATTGCTGTTGCTATTATTAGTCTCGCGGTTGTTGCAAGTCATGTCTCGCCCTGTGCATGGTGCTTGCCCACCATCATACCATGTCATACCATCAAAGTCACGTTTGCTGTCATGGGACGTGTGTTTTGGATGGCAGGAGCTTCGGCTGCGGGGCTGGGCTGAAGGTCATGCTCAGGGTCGCACAGAACGGTCGGAGGCCGGACGGTAGGGCCGAGGGCCAAGAGCTTTGCGGAAACTGGTCAAGATGTTCACAGCGCCCAGCCTATGACTGCTGCACTGGAAAACCTCCATGCTTCATTTTCACTTCGGGATCGCTGCAAGAGCTGCGGACGGCTGCTGTTTCAGCCTTCGCATTGCTTCATGAGTATAATATTGTGTTTACGAGTGTTAAATGCCTGCTTCTCCTTGCCGGGATGTGGGTGATGATGACCATGTTGGTGATGCTGGTGA
The DNA here is from genome assembly GCA_905221615.1 of Symbiodinium sp. CCMP2592. Lineage (NCBI taxonomy): Eukaryota > Dinophyceae > Suessiales > Symbiodiniaceae > Symbiodinium > Symbiodinium sp. CCMP2592. Next base: position 58,730 of record CAJNDT010000876.1, read on the forward strand.
TGGTGATCTTGATAAGTTTACAGTTTGAACGGTGTTGCTCCAATGACGGCGATGACTTCTGTGTTTGTTGCTGCTGCCTGCTATGATGGACTCAAGCTCGCATACTTTACTTGGTTCCAGGGACCTCCTATCCTTAAGCATCCCTGCATCGTGGCAGGATGCTCCAATCGCTCTCATGGCGAAGAACACCAACGTTTCCGCGTTCACCGACTTTCTGTTAGATGTGTTTAACAACAGGAAAGGCTGAAGACCGTTCCTGTCCATGCTTGTGCCATAGTGCAGCGCCAAACTGGCACAGCCTTGTTGACCTCGGATTGATTGGACTTGAGGTCAGCTGTCGTTTTCCCTGCTGGTGGAACGCACTCAAGCGCGAAGCAATCCTCGAGAAGTCGCACATATGTCCAACAGAGACATGTGCACGTGCAGGATTGTGCATGGGCAAAGTACCCTCAGCGACGTTTTGACAAGCTCACTTGCCTATGTCCTGCGAGCTTGTCTGTCGCTGAGTGACCCATCTTTCAGGGGAGCTGATGCGAAGCACTCTGGCAGGAAGAAAAGTCAGAGAGCATGTGTCTCACCAAGGAATTTGGGAGGCGAAGTTCCCCTGATTGAAGGATCCGCCGGTTGACCGGCGGGTCAAGACGTCGAGGGGACATGAAGGGACCCTAACGTGTTGGCTTTGCACTACCAGTACCTGGCGCTAAGGTAGTCTGCCTGCAGATCATGCTCTCCGAGCTTGGCATCGGAATAACATCAGTATTGGCTCTTCTGCTGCATTAGGCACAGTGCTGCCAGCGGGCTGGGACTACAAAATCACTTGATGCTTCCTGGCATAGCCGCATCCCGGACACAACAAAGGACAATCGCTCCAGCTGCGAAGAACAGGACATCATTTTGGTGGGCGTGGTGGAATCCACAGTGTCTGAATTTGATGAAGCGCTTGTCGAAAACAGTGTGCTGTCTCTCTGCCGGACTGTTGCACGTGCAAACCCGTTTCTTGATGAGCCCGCTGCAGCACATGCGCCCCGGGCGTATTCCTGTCACAGCCAGACAGGAGTGACCATCCAGTGCCGGCTTTCGCTTTCCAACTATGCGGCTGGCCCAGGCGGCACTCTGCGACATGTTTAAAAAGGGGACACGTCATCCAGCAGCACAAGCCGAAGCATTCCTGCGGCCAAGGTTCACCGCCAGAAAAGCAGATGAGACGATTCCAGAGAATCGACTCTGATCTTGCATGCATTGTGGCGAGAGAAACAGGATGAAACAGGTCGATTGAACAGGAGCTGACACGTTGCAGCAAAGCCGCCCAGACTCCCGCCTGCAACATCCTCGCTTTGGTCAGGCAGCATTGCTGAACGGGCAGAGCGAGCGGATTGTGCTCATGGGTGACTCGACTAGAGGTGTGAGACGCGGCATTGCAGTTTCTGTGACACCGAAACAGGCATTGCAAAGCCCACTGAGGCATGTCTCAAGGTGGCGGGCAGTCCATGCTGCGGCCCGCCATCCAGAGTCCGTTTGCACGAGCTTGGGCTTCGTCCTGAAACCTCAGTCATCGGAAGACGAGCGGCTGGAGCTTGACCTCGGAGTGCTTTTGGTGCAGGTTCCTTCGCTCACGCATTCGCCTGGGCGGGTGGGTCGGCTCTGTGTGCCACGTGCCCACAGCGCCCCACACACCCCGGGACCGTGCCCCGGCTTGAGAGATGATTTGGTGCGGCAATCTAACTGGCTTCTCGTAGATTCAAAATCAGATTTCGGGCTGACTGAGAGTCCGTGGCCGAAGACAGAGTATGTAGATCACAGAGCTTAGGTCTTAGGTTATCCGGCTCCTCGCGGGGCGTTGTTGTATAAGAAGTTTTGGTGCTTTCATGTGACGAGCACCTCCAGGTGATCCGTTGCTGGCCATCGCTCGACCTACGGCTTCACAGCTGCACACAGCATATGCAAACCCTCGCGCAGTTACGATTTCGAAGATTTGGTCTTAACAGCGCATAGTACAGTGCTCTTCCTGATGGGCTGCCGAGCGTCACGGCAAGAGCATCAGTCGTCCTACTTGTACTGTAGCGCGAAGCCGAGGTGAACAGATCGAGACCGGTGCGGCTGCTCGCCGGAGAGGCGGGCACTGCAACGTTTCCGAAAGGTCTGCAGCTGAGCGATGAGCTCGAAGAGCTTGAGTCTCGTACAGGCAGATTGTGTTTTTGCGCCTGCCTTGGTGTGTGGGCCTAAGCAAGAGGCGAGCTTATGTGAGTACGTCGGAGCTCTCCAGTCACCTTCGTGCCTTCATGCAGAGCTAAATCTGGCCTTGCCTGCAGCCGTTAGCTACAAGCTTGCCTAAGACGGGCGAGTGGCAGGCTTTCTTAAGCTCTTATTGCATGCGACCCTTGAGCGGAACAGGCACGACAACAGCTGCAGCTAGCACAGCAGGCAGCAGCAGGACTATCAAATGTTCAAGCCAACCTGATTCTTCCAAGACGTCGGTGCCTCTTCGAGACCGAGATAGTTTGAGCTTGTCCCGGTAGCCGCAACTGAAAGCTGCGGGCGACAGCCCCACCTCGGCTATCGCCATGGGCTGCATCAGCTGCATCATGCGCGGCCGAGCCAAAAAGGCGCAGATGGTTACACTTGCTTGCTGTGTGGATTGGCAGTCCGGGACCATTCTGATGAAGCATTCTTGATTGCTGCTGCTGCAAGAGGGTTTTAAGTGTCTATGTCTGTATCCTTTTGGGGAGGGCGGGAGGTGCGGCATGCGGCCGTCTGTAGATTCGCCAGCTATACCCTGCATGAAGAAGCTGTGACAACATTCGACAGGGCATCCGACCAATCGCACAGACCAAGCAAAACGTACTTCAGTAGCAAATGCGTCTTTTGCAAAAGAGAGCTGAGGGTGAGCCTTGCCTTGCCAGGACGACAAGGAGAGCAGGCAAGGCAGTGGGGTCCAGTAGTTCGGCACACTCCCAGCCCTCTTGAGACCAATGAGACACTCGGCCGATGAAAGATGAAAGATACCAATGTGGTAGAGATCGCTTTGCCTGGCTTTGCTCTGGGACAGGACGCCCACCGTGTCGGAGCGCCACACTGCAAGGGGCAGTGTGCATTGCAATGTTCAGAATTACGTGGTCGGAGGGAACCGGTGCAACCTGCTGTCGCAAAGACAGATGCAGCTCATGGCCTGCTGGAAGATTAACCAGGGGCTTGCTTCAGTTTAAGCTTCCGGTGCAATTTGTTGCCTGTGGATGCAGTCCTGTGTGCATGTGAAGGAGCTGGAGCACCTGCTTCGTGATCACGACTTGGAGGCTTGTGCGAGCAGACGCGCCCGATCTTCACCATTAGCACACTGCAGATACAGACGGACTGCCGAATATGTGTTCGCTAACACATCCTGGAGATTGCCCTGATACGCGTGATGGTGGCCGAGTTTTGTAGTTCCAGACCCGGGAGTGCCGTGAAGACGCATGAAGGCTTCCAAAACTGCTTGTGCTGCCAGGTGGGCAGAAGACAAAAGAAGTCCGTCCTCGTGGAGGCTTGGAGACGCATTCCGATGACCCACGCAGATATGTGTTGAATTGCTTTTCCTTAAGTCTTCCAACTCGCAGCTCAGCTGTGGGAAGCACCTTGCCGAGCTGCTTCCAGGCAGCTCACAAGATCTTGGCGAGTTCCGGAAACAACGATGTGCAGCGGATCATCGTGCCAAAGCTGCGCTAAAATAAGGACTATGACATGTGAAGACGAACTTCTTTTCATTCACTCAGCACTGAGCATCCAGTCTGGCAGGGACGCTATGCGACAAGACGAACTTCTCACAGTGGGGCGAGGTAGCAGCATCCAGTGCTCAACCTGGTTTAGTACACTAATCCTGCATCGCACCCGAGAGCTTTGTAGCCCCAGAATCTATAGCCCTGACATGCTGGCGAACGACACGCCTCAAACTTAACGAACTCAAGGAACATTGAGGACTGATCAACTGATCGGCCACACACCTGTGCTGAGGACAAAATCGCCAATGGAGAGGACTTCGACTTTGGGCGGCACTGTGTGGCACAAAATCGGGAAGTAGTTCTGTTGACAAGCTCCATGACAGAAGCAAAAACGGCAGTTTAATCATGTTGCTTGAGATCAGCCCTGATCAGTCTCGAGGTTTGCATCGCTTGCTCCCTCCGAAGCTTGCACCCAGGTGTTCAATCACTGGCGATGCCTCGAGACTCCAGACCGGGCGTTCTTAGCTGGCAACCAGCTAGCTCGAAGCAGCCATAAGCTGTAGAAGTTTTGGGTAGTTGCAGACATGGACACTGCGTCTACAGTTGTGGGGGGGGGGGGCATACAACCGGGTGCTGCATGCATGCTATTGCCAGGCGAGGTGAGGTCATCATAGATGTCATAGATGGTTTTGGCTCAAGCCATTTTGGCTCAAGATTTCGGCTCGAGATCCGAGAAAACAGCTCTCGGCGGGTTCCTGAGCTAGGTGCTGTTGTGCTGTATGTCCGGGGCTCTGGCAGCTCTCTCCGAGCGCGTGGGCGGGGTCAAGAGCAAAGTGGCCCCTACTTCGTTGAACTCAGATGCCCAGGCTGCCCTTGACGCTGCGTTAGGATGCCCGATTCCTGAAAGGTTCAAGCCCCCCGGGACCCTTGACACCGATGATGAGGGCGATGAACTAAGACGCCTCCCTGGGCCTGTAGCCGCCAAGCGTGGGGAGAGCCCCTCTAAGAAACCCAAGAAGCACGAGAGTACCATTGATGATGAACTCATGCACCCAGGAAATGATACAGCCGATAGTCCTCAAGCGGCCCCCCCTAATCAAAGAACCGACGAGCTGCCGCTCAGCCAACGAGAGACTCAGCCGTGGACGATTGACCCCAACGGGGTCAAAGTGGATCCTAGAGGGGACAAAGACGTCAACAAGATGCCGTTGGCCGTCGCTCAATTGCAGACAGTTTCTGATGGAAAAGGGGCTGATTTTTCAGAATTCGGAGGGAATTCAGAATTTAATCAGCATGACATTCCGAAGCCACGCATGCCTGATCTGGGGAGTACCAACATGCATGAAGGGGATGGGAAGGACCGCTCCCCCGCTTTTGGTAGGAACGCTCCTTTACATGCACCCCCCGTTTTTGCCGGGGGCTATCAGCAGCAAGAGGCCCCTCGAAATGCACGAGCACCTGAGCACTACGACCTCGATGAACCAGCCTGGCTCCCTTCTCTTAAATCTAGCATACAGGAACTCAAGGACAAACAGAGCCAGCTCTTGGAGGTAGCTGACAGTTACTCCCGCGAAATTGCCTTAGTTCAGCATAAGGTGTCGGACGCGGTGCCTAGAATTGAAGCAGTTGAAGCCATCTCGCATGATCATACTAGGGAAATCAAGGAACTTAGACAAGAAATTCAGGCCTTACGTTCTCGGTCTGTGTCCCCAGCACCTAGTGGGTATGCGGCTCCGGGTGGTCCATCTGCTCCGGTCTCACCCCGACAAGATCCTCGCTGGGATGACCTACAGATTGCATGTGGAGGCTGGCAAGACGCTAAGAGACATGATATTGAGCATGAACTGAGTCAGGCTTTCACTGCGGCAGGAGGGTCTAACTTGGTGCAGGACATCATCATACCTTACGCACGAAGTTCCTTTGCACGCATCGAACTGAACTATCCGTCGGGCACCTCCATAGGGGATAAACGGACCTTTCAGACCAAAGTCATTAACGCCCTCAAAGAACAACTGCCTGTTACGAACATCCGCGGGCAAGAAGGTCGAAAGGTATGGTTTACTCGTAACCGTAGTCCAGAGGAACGCGCGAAACTTCGTGCAATCCTGTCAACGAAAGAAGCCCTGCTCTCTTTGAGGCCCCAAGCTGACGTTGAGCACGATTGGCGGGGTAAGGTTTTCGCGGATGGGGTCAACATCTTGGGATACGCAGGCCCACCCCCTCCCGAGGGAGCATTCCTTCACACCACGACTCGAGGTGATCATAGTGGGTGGTTTGTGCACGTCGCTAAGGCTGCACAGGTCTTGGGTGTTTCGGCACAACAAGTGCATGATGCGTTGTCTCGCACAGCAGGAGGCCCATAGGAAATTGGCAGGGAACCCAGACCGGCTGCTCCTGCGGCACCTCGGCAGCACCGCAGGCAAAATCGTCGAGCCTTTCATGACCTTTCTGTTCTGCATTGGAATTTGCATGGAAAGTCCCTTACGCACATTGATAATGTTATCCACGGGAACGTGGATCCTCCTGATGTTCTGTGTTTGCAGGAAGTTGGAGGCCTCAATGGAATTAAAGATGTGCAAGCACTGCCGTTTGCCATAGGTAAACAGTCCTACACTGCGTACTGCTTAGACACCGCTGAAAGCTGGAGAGGAGTCTGTGTTGCAGTTCGTCATGAGCTCACCGCCTCCGTCACGGATAACCGTGCGCATCCCTTTGGGGTACTCCTCAAGATGCGATTACAGGGGGTTGATTGGTACGTCGCCAGTTTGCATTTCCCTCATGACCACCGTGGGGAGTGTCTTGAGACTTGGGCTTCAGGAATTCAGTTGCTTGAAGAATTTGTTTTGCCTGCCCGAATTCAGGACCGCATAGTTGTTGCAGCGGATGTGAACCAGGACTTAACTCAAGAATTTGATCATTTTGCACAAGTTCCCAGGTTGCGGGCTTGCATGCGTCTTGCAGGTCTGGATCTTGTCAGTCCCCCCTGTGACACGTGGCATGCACGGGGGATCAGCACGAAAATTGACTTCTTTTTCCTTCGGGTTCCCGGCATGGATTACCAGTTGACTGTTAGGGACGATTTGAGGATTGCCCTTCCATCAGATCATTCGGCGTTACTGCTTACTGTCTTTTCGAGGATTCCCTTTTACCGACGGAGACCTTGGGTAACCCGACGGTGTGGCAAATGGGTTGCTCCTGACCATGCCGTTAAGGAAGCTCTAGGTGACTGCATCAAAACAGAATTTAATCATGCGACTGTTGAATTAATTGCAAAGAAGGCCAGCTTCAGGCCTCCAAATCTCCGATATAAAGATGGACCTGAAATTCAGGAATTCATTAGGCAACGAAAGATGCTGGCTGGAGAGGAACGCACTGCAATGATGGGCAAGATCCGAGCTGCACGTGAAGCTGCGCAAATTGCTCATAAGGAGGACCTTTTAGACAGAGCCCGAAATGGGGATAAGCATGCTATTGCTCACATGCGCAGGTCCGCTGCAGGCTCCTTATCGGATGGGAGCTACATCCAGCGAGCTGGTGGACATGAGAATGCCCTTCGAGATTTGAAGCACTTCTATGAAGCTAAATTTAACTCTCGTGACCCTAATTCATTGCAACCCGTGACTGACGCCTTGCAGGCCAAACACGAATCCGCGCCGTTTGCTCCCGTCACTAAGGAGGAGCTTCTTGGACTGCTGTCCACCTGCAAGAGCGCCACGAGTACGGGATTGGATGGCATTTCCTATGATGTTCTAACACACATCTTACATTTTGATGTTGACAACAGGCTCCCTGCATGGTTTAACAAAGTCCTCGCTGGCGACGAAGCAATCCCTAAAGAATGGAAGGAAGGGAAAATCACCTTTCTTCCCAAAATTTCGCGCCCCCTCAAGCCCTCTCAACTGCGCCCAATCTGTCTTACTAGTACTGTTTGCAAACTTTTTGGAAAGCTTCTTAGTGTACGGCTACGGGCGAAGCTGCCTGAAATCACCACGGCCCAGCTGGGGGCCAGGAAAGGTTGTCAAGTTCTTGATGGGATCACCACTGCTCAGATGATGCTTTCCTTGTCCAAAGCCAGGAAAGCCCCACTGTTAGGGGTTAAGCTTGACATTGCTGCAGCATTTGATTCAGTGCATCATCGCAGCATCGGGCAGTTCTTGATGGAGTCTCAACCCTCTCGTGAAGCACTGAGGCTGTGGGATCTTGTTCGAGGAAACACAGTCCTCCTTGCGCTAAACGGGGAGCATTGGTATCAATCTCTTCAGCAAGGGGTTATGCAAGGGACCAGTTACAGTGCGGAATTGTTCAGCAGATTAATTGCATGGGCGCTGCGTGACCTGGAGGGGAGGTGGGACAGACTCTGGGGACCGTGTGTGCAGGGAATTCATACTCCTCATATGCTGTTGTTTGCTGATGATGTGATTGCTTTTGCACGCTCCACAGAGGAGTTACAATCCAAGTTACGCGATATTCAGGACTGCTTGGACGCACTGGGGCTCAGGGTCAATGTTGACAAGTGCGCTGCTCTTGCGAGTCCAGAGTGCACCTACCCTGGTATTTGGGCTAGAGGGTCCTGTGCACCGCTACAGGTATGTGAACAATTCATTTTCTTGGGAGCGCCCTTGGGATACTCAATGGGACCTCTTGATACTTTGGGCTTCTCGCTGCGAAAGGCGAGCAACGCTTTCTTTGGGTTCAAGAAGATTCTTTCCTCACATGCATGCGCTTTGCATACTAAATTCGCTTTGTTGGATACATACATCACGTCGCGGTGGCGGTGGTTAGCTCCGGCAGCTTACCCCACTCAGCGATCGTTGGAACAGCTTGAAGCTTGCAAAAACACCTTCTTGTTAAGCATGACCAGGATCATTGGGGACCCCTTCGAGTCTTGGGTACGGAATACCACTGCCAGGAGAAGGGCTTGTCGGCTCCTCTGTCAGGAATTGAAAGGACCGAACTGGGCGGCCACTTGGCTTTCCCAGCTCTGGCGCTACTGGGGGCATGTGTGGAGAAATCCGCTCAACCTCCCTAACTGCCGTATCCTTAGACAAGTTGGGACCATTGCACTTGACGCAGGGCTCGTTCGACCTGGCTTGCTTGTCGATTTAATCCCGCGCAAACTCCAGAAAACCTTTGCCCAGTTTCGAGGACGTCATGATCCGGATTGCTGGGAACTTGCTGCAATTGATAGGGACACATGGAAAAGTCTTGAACATGGCTGGATTCGCCGATGGGTTACGCCCATCAACACCAAGTGCGAGTCTGCCTATCTCATGCATATGCAGCTTTTAATTCTTCATAAGAAGCTTTGCATTTTACGGCCGGTACGCGAGGACCTCTTTGAGCAACCGTATGCGAGAGCCTTGCTGCATGTTCAGGAAGCCACGCGATTTATTTCAAATCGCTCATTGTTGGTGAGGTTTGAGCAGGATCAGGGTATTTCTGTTCTTCTGCTGATGGGATCTTTCCAACCCAGCAAAATTACACTTGTTCAACAGCCCCCGCAGGAAGTGGACTTGATTGGCAACATTGCTGCAGGGCTTTTAGTTGTATGGCATTTAGCCAAAATGTTGCATGATGATGACCCCTTGAACAAACCTGTCATTTTCTTACCATCGGTGCTGTTGCAGCATCCGCTGTTCTTAGGCTTGGTTGCGGCGCCCGTTGCCAGGAATCTTTTGTACCGCCTAGGACAGTTGGACATCCTAGAATTCATGCAGATCATGCCATCCAAGCTGCCACCACGATACGAAACACTCATGCAGTTTCCCTATAATCCCCACCCTGCCAACATGACCTTGGTCAGGACCTTGGAGGCCTCTTGGGCTAAATTTTTTCCGTCGTCGTCATGGATGTCACACTTCAGGTGTGGGTAAAGGGGGGGGGGGGCAGGACGGTCCGATAATGTGCCCATCAGTCTTTCAAGTTACTTGCTGCAGCAGTCAGTGCAAATCAAGCCTGAGCTATTTTTCCCGCCTTGCACCCTCGTTGCAAACATGGAAGCGGGAGGACTTTCGGGAGTCATCAATTCGTGGATCTCTTCGGAGGTCTCCAGTGGAGTCCTCATTGGACTGGCCGTTCTCCTCTGCTTTTTGGGCATGAGAGGCGATCTCTGCCCCGACTGGATGAAGACTGCATGGGAATTTGTGTTTCAGTGCATGCGCCTCCCCATCGTTTTGGGAGATATCCGCGACCACTTGCAGGAACTCCGCTTGACCCACGAGATGATGGATGAAATCAAGAATATGATGGACAAGCTTCAGGACCTCCTCAAAGACATCAACTCTGCGGCGGGAGGACTGCATGAGGAAATGGAGAAATTTGTTACTGGCAATGTCCGGGAACTCAAAGAATTCGAGGGCAAGATGAATGATGTTCTCAAAATGCTTCAGCCACTTGATGGCCTGGTGAGGAATGGCAACGACCTGGGGACTCGATGTCTGGGTGAGGTTGCCAAGGCTCAGGTGGCCTTGGATGAAGCACTGAAGATCATCAAGGCTGAGTTGCCTCATGGGTTGCTCGCCAAGAAGTTCGACTACCTCAAGGACACTTTGAAGACCATCCAAGGGGATGTTAATGCATGGTACAAACAAGAGAATTCGCAGCAAGGACAGTATTCTAATTCACAGCAAGGGCAGTATTCTAATTCACAGCAAGGACAGTATTCTAATTCACGCGCAAGTGACAGTCGTGCCAATGACCAGCCTTACCATGATCAGGGTCGTTCAACGGCCCAAGAAGAGGCACGATCCATATCTTTGGTTGATACTTTGCCAGTTGCACCGGTGGTCCCGAGTTCTCCTCCCGGCAATCCAACCGCGACCGGGGGACCTGATCTCACCACCCTGGTGATGGCGGCTGCACAAGTTCTGCAGGCTCAACAGTCCCAACAGAGGCGCTGAGCCCGTACCTCACAGGATGAGTGCGTAAAATCTTCAGTCCGTCTGCAGCTTCAGAGGTTCTGGACCGATTGCACTTTCATGTTATTGTTGAGCTCTTTTACAGATTTGCGGTTGGCTGACCTTTCTGCTGCATGAGCGTCTTGGTAAGTTGGTTTCGTCAGTCTGTAGCTGCCTTTCTCAAAGTTGAGAAGTCGTCAGTTTAGGTCCATATGGAAACCCCTTCATGGCCATGCATGCTGAATTTGGTGCTGGTAATTCTGATTTGCCTTTTGGCAGTGCGCAGGTTCCCTTTGTGGCAATGCAAGTTTTGGAGAGACCTCTACAGAATGCCAAAGCTTCTTTTGGAAGTTCGCGACGAAATCTTGGCTTTTGCCCATATCACAGACAGCCTCGCTGCTGTCAACGAAGGGCTGGGACAAGTGCGAGAATTCGTAATTCAATTGCATAATGATGCTAGCGAAGCCCTCCGTGAGCCACCACCAGCCAGGATACAGACTTCCCGAGGAGATACGACCCAATGCCTTCGACTGCTTCAGGAGCTAACGACTCTCACTCAGGACCTGGCGAGCTCAGTTGAGCGACTACATCAAACCCAAGGAAGGGTGGAGCATAAAGTCCACCAAGCATCACCGTTGTTGCGCTCGGTGCACGGTATCTTGGCCAATGAATTTCCCCCTGGGAAATTCCGTTGCAACCTGGATGGCACTGAGGAAGCAATGGATGCCTTACGTGAGGACCTGAATGCACACACCCAAGCCTTGCGAAGGTGTATGGACTCAGAGTTGGGCTTGTTCGGGGCTAGAGCTTCGCCGGGTGACTTCTACAACCTGTGCTCCATCATGCCACCTGTGGCGCCCTGGGAAGATGACCCACTCGAAGATCGCCCGGACCTTCATATTTTAGCACTTGCAGCCACTAATGTGCTTCGAGGGCAGTGAATGGTTAAAAGGCTTTTGAGAGACTTTGATGCTTTTTCGACGCATGCTTTCGAGTTGTATGTCCTCCAGGTGTGCAATCATGCGATGCTTGTACCTTTTTGAGGCTTCAGGCCCCACTAGATTGATAGTGAACCGGAGTTCGCCTGGTAGCGCAGCCCCTTGCCATGGATATACATACTCTGCTATATGCCTGCGTGACCATTCTCCTTCTGTGGAGTGTGCAACGCTTGTGGGAATTCGCATTGCAAGTGACCTCCCGAGCATGGACTCTGGCAGTACGTCTGAGCAACGTGCTTCAGACTCTGGAGGACACTCACCAGCGTCTTCACTCTTCAGCCGGGGTAGTAGTTGAAGGTTCTCTGTTTTCGGATACATTATGCGAGAGCATTTTGCGGCTGGTACGGATGAACGACCGTAAGCTAGGGGAAACTCTGGCACAACAACTTCGGCAACGTGAGGATTTGGAAACCCTCATTCGGCAGTTTGGAGACGAATTCAGAAATATTGTGCACGACCTGGGATACCGTATATCCACTTTGGAAGCCTCCATGGACAACTTTGTGGAACAGCTCGAAGCCCATGATGAGAATTTTAAGAGAATTCGAAGAGCCTGTGAAGATCAAACTCTGCATGCAAAGGCTCTTGTAATTAATAATGAAACCAACTTTAAACAAGTCAAGATGTCATTCTCGCACTTAAGATCAGTGCTTGAGTCAGACGTTGTTCCGACACTGAATAGCCTGCAAGCTGTTCAGAACGCAACCAGATGAATCACATGCATGTCTTTGCAAGCCTAAAAGACCGACTTATTGAAGTACTGTTTTCAGTGTCATGTCATATGCAGTTGTTCCGCGTCATGGCTCTAGCAATTCATGCGAACGAGTGTAGTTGAGCTGCTGTTGAGCATGGGGTCCTTTCCTTTTCCGCTGCAGGGTCCCTCTGTGAATGAACCCATTCATCTTGATGATGTAACTAACACCCCGGACCCAGGCCTCTCCCACAAGCACAGTCCTCGGAAAACGAGAAAGATTGAACGCATGTCCCTTGAAGCCATGCAAACAAATGTATTGGACCCGCCGTTTGCACTTTCTGCGAATCCTCTCTTGAGGCCCATTGAGTACCAAGCCCTCCTGTTACTGAGGCAGGCTGACCCTCCTACACCTCACGATATATATCAGCTTTTCGACATGTTGCCATCAACATACCTCAGACGAAGCACTAAGGATGGGATCAGGTACTTTGGGATCGGGGCAAATCCCCGTAACTCACAGTGTTTGCTCAGCTTTTCCATTGACATGCCGTTCATGTCGCTCGCTATTACTAAGATGGTTGCTTATGTGTGCCCTTCTTTTCGGTTCACTTGCTGTATTCTGTTTCGAGGGTGCAAGGCCCGGCCTCATAGGGACACTAATAACGGGAGTAATCAATCGTTGATTATGCAGCTCTCACCCCCTATTTCAGGGGCAGGCCTTTGGATTCAGGACCCGTGTGGGGATGTGAACATGCCTCACCTGGGGACCCTAGTTAAAGGTAGGGTAGTTTCGATTGACAAGCCCTTTGTTCTGGATGCTCGCAGGCTCCTTCACGCTGGGATTGTTCCCCCCACCGCTGACCCCTCCTCGAGAGTTATCCTAGTTGCCTTTAACTCTATTCATCTGAGCACCCTCCATCCTGAAGTCGTGGATCAGCTACTCGATCTAGGGTTTCGGATCAATTCCAAAACTGACCTCCGCGAATCCCTAGAAGGCCCCTGCCGTTTGAAACAGCTCACTCTTCAGGAGTTTCTGCAGCTTCCGCCGTCTCGAAAGGAACCTCACGACGTGATCGAGGTGCTGGACAGCCAGGAGGATCTTTGAACCGACCCTGAAACCCCAACGAAACCCCGCTGTGTGGAAAACATTGTGGGTGATGATTTGGTGCTGGTCTTGATGATGATGCTGCTGCCTTGCCTGTAATCTGAGTTCAACCTACTATGGCATAGCACTTTACTTCCAGTTGGGGATAACAGCCAACCTCTGACACACAGCAGCTCTGTTTCACCTGCCTTGCCACGCCATGACTTACGGACTGCTTCGAAGAATTCCTGCATGGACTGACGATGGTATTGGAATTCTGGAATTCGTGGAGACTATGGAGGACTCTGCATGCCCCACACTTTTCGCGACCAATGTCAGTGGATTTCTGGCAGAGCTGTGGCGGCTCCCCGAGATGGAGCATCTGACACGGATGCCACTTGTGGCATCGTATTGGCGACGACTAGCGCAGAAATGCGAGGAGCTGAGGGCACTGAACCTCCGCGCTGCACGGAAGCCGCCTCCGGAGTTTTATTCATCTTTGATGGTGGTTTTTGAACGAATTCGTCTACGCACGTGGTTTTTGTATGTGGACACTGAGCTGGCACCTACGCCACAATATCACCAGCTCCGGGCATAATAAACGTGTGCTGAGATCGGGGGTCTGACACAGACATGAGAATTTGAGAATTTCTGGATGCCAAGTGCTAAATTTGAACGTCACTGGATGCAAACGCCAGCTGGCCACTGGATACACATCACCTGCATATTGCCGTGGTTGTTGGACATATCACTGCATGATCTTTTTCCGGCATGACGGTTGCATGGATCTTCCTGGAGGCCACTCGGGGAGTCTTCGGCATGCGCGAATGCACATTGCATGGTGAATTTGAGATATGGTCTGTTCTGGTCCACGAGTGGGCAGCTGGGATAGGCTGTTTTACGGCATGGCTGAATTTGAGCATCACTGGATACAAACACCGCCTGGCTACTGGACACACATCGCCTGCATGTGGCCGTGGTTGCTGGATGTATCATTGCATGATCCTTATTCTGGCATAAAAGCTACATGAATTTTCTTGGAAGCCACTGCCTCTGGGAGTTTTCTGCATACGAAAATTCAAACTGCACGATGAATTTGAGACCTAGCCCGTCCTGATCCACGAGTGGGCAGCTGGGGTAGGATGTACCACTGCATGATATTGGCGACTTGCTTTCGCATGGTTTTATGTTTGCTTTGCTCTGCACAACCACTGTCCTTAGAGCTGAGTGCCGACTGCGTGGTGAATTTGTGAGTGAGCTCATCTTCGTCTGCGACAGCGAACTGCGGGGGGGGCCATGGCACGCTGTTCTCGGGACATGATCCCTTCTGCATGGTAGACAAAGTCCACACGGCAATGCGCTTTTCTACATGGGTTATTCTATATCTATGCATGGCAAGTCGATCGGGCTCTCGCTGATGGGGCGCGGCTTTTTGGTCCACATACTGGTGGATGGTGAGATTGCTGCATGGTGCATGGTGCATGTCCTGGTTTAGCAAAACACGCATGGACAGCTGCACGACTGGACAGGTATGAGTGAACTAACGTGGTGGTTGGTCATACTGCATGTTGCAACCTCTGAAGCCTTGGAGTGATGTGAGTTGGTAGTAGTACCGAAAGCTGTTTCACGGGGCTCCTGGAGTACGGAACTAGGGGTGGCTTCTTTCGGTTTAGCGTTTGTGCTCTGGGAGTCTGCTGTCAGTTGGGATCTGTGTTATGCTTGGACACTTGGCGTTGGTGTTTCTGGGATCTTGTCTGACAGCACCCTGTGAGCTAATGGGCTTGCGGGCAGTTAATGATCATCGTCGTACCTACTTCTGCAGACCTTGCCAGGCTAGTCCGAGAGTGAGTGTCAAAAAAATCAGCCAGTTGCCATTAGCTGCAATGCCTTCAGCTCTGACATCAGAAGTTCATCGCAAAGCTGTGTGAGCTTTGAGAGCATGCTGACCGGATACTGCAGGTACTACACCCTGGGCCCATTCGCTCAGCTAGAGCTGGAGATGGTAGAGGCACGACGGCTTATCCCTGCAGTGTCAGGCATCATTCAGTTCCTTGGCTCGCCGTCAGTTGTGGTTTGCTGTTTGGGGTTCGGACAGGGTTTCAGGAGTTGGAAGACGACGGATAAGGCCTGTGTTGTAGCCCCTGCACCATCTAGGAAACACTTCGGAGACGAGCCGGATGCCTTCGTTCGTGTCTATGTCGGAAGCTCAGTTCCACGGAGTTGGGCAGCTTTGATATCCGGCTTTTCAAGGTGGCTGGTCATGCTCATGTCATGTTGAGACCCATGACTGATGATGAGCGTGATCGTGTCATGTCAACCACGCGGAACAGTCGTAGCTAGGAGGCTTCAGCTAGATGCAGCGCATCGAAATGGAGAGCTGCGAGTAGTGGCATCAAGGGGATGAACAGCCCACATCTGCCTGCAGGTAGATGACTGTCTCCACTATGCCGGACGCTGCATCTACAATAACCGCCGACCAAAGTGGGAGGACCCTTCGCACGTCGCACATCAGGAAAGTGCGTGAGAAGAAGCTTTGCTGTCTCGGCGGGGCACTGTACGTGGTTTGTCCCTGTGCTGTGCTTGTCGTGGCTCACTGCTCCCCGGCGCTCTTTCCCTCTCGCACGCACTCGCTCTCTCTCTCCCACTCTGTTGATTTTAATGTTTTTATCTCTCTCATTCGCTCTTTATCTCTCCCTCTCTCTCTCATTCTCTCTCTTTCTCTCTCTCGTTGTTCCATCGCCGCACTGTGGTGTCCCCTCGTGTCCGATAGCCGGCCCGCATGGAGGCAGGCTTACAGATTTATAGTTCGCGTGACTTAGTCAAGTCCTTCTGGATAGGCAGACCTTTGAGGCTGACTTGCCAGCGACCGCTCCTGCAGTTATTGCGGGCACTTAGGCTTGGAGACACAGTCCATGGAAGGACTTTCAGCTCTTCGACATCGTGGCCGATCGCTCGATAGTGAGGGTGCATGTGTGTCTTGGCTTGGCAGCACTTTCCGGCTTTCATCTCTACATTCTGAAAATGTGACTAGAGCAGACAGGTATGACTCGGATAGCAAAGACAATTCGGCCGTCGAACCCCTTGGCTTCGTTGAGTTCTGCATTGCCGACATTCCCTTCGAGAAGGCTCGGAGCTGAGCCACTCTGTATTATCTACAACGTAATAGAGACAGCAGTCTGGAAAGCTGCTGATGTAGTTTCTACTTGGAGTGTCTTAGGCGCAGTTTTGGCTTTCGCGGGACCTGCAGTGACTGAGTCATAGCACAGCGCGGGAGCGAGCGAGAGTGGAGATGGAAGGCACGAGTCCTTTGTCTTTGCTGCTGGCATTCGAGAGAGTCCAGTTGTAAAAAACGGAATAAAGACAAGCATGCCCTGCGTCCATGCATGTACACATGCGCAAGTATGCTTTTCACTCTTGTATTATGCTATGTGCAGAAAAATAGAACGGATAGGTGTGTGTGTGTGTGGTTTACGATTTCTAAACCTATACATGTATATGTATCTGTACATATATATATATATATACATATATATATATATATGTTTATTTATTTATTCATTTATTTAGTTAGTTAGTTACATTTATGTGTCTGTCTGTGTGTGTGCGCGCGAGTACGTCGGAATATAGCCCCGTGTCTTTCGAGTGGAATAAGCGATTTCTGATATTTTCACGACTTTCGGGAACAATGGTGTACCGACCGATGCAAATCTCATATGTGATGCACGATCATGCCTTAGCTTATCTAATCTCTTAGACTCTTGCAAAGTGCTTTCCTACAGTGTGAAAACACAAAGCTACAAAACTTAGGCCCAGAGTGCGACGCTTTCTGTGTGTGTGTGTGTGTGTATGTGCGCCAACTTCTGCATAGGTACACGTATGCATGTACGCATGCAGCATGCATTGCAAAAACTTATACAGGCACATGGGCATGCTGCCAGGAAATCGATGGATGGTTCGAGTTGAAGTTTGCGCAGAATCTCCAGGGGATCAACCTCGACCGCTATGCGCAGCATTGTGTGGCTTGCCGCCTATGCCCTATGTGACCCATACAGGGATGTGCAAGCAAGAGGGCTGCTTGCTCTGTGCACGTCCCGGCAAGAACACTGCCTAGCCAAGCCTTGTCAGCATGAGCATATGAGCCCCAGGTGCAAAGCAGCCCGTCTTGTCTTCCTGTTTTTACTGTCATCGCCTGGACCCTAGCTAGGCCCCAGCACTTCTTACCCGGGCTACCGAGGCACAGCGTGAAGAAGAGTTCAAGTTTGTGGCTGCACAGCATACAGACGGATTTGCATGCATGCCCATCGACGAATTGCGGTCAACCTCCTGTTCTCTAGCGTTGGAGAGGCACTAGTCACTAGTCTGGGAGTTTGTGCCGTAACGGTGGTGTGGAGCATGGGCTAGGGCGAGGGTGGCTTCAGGAGACGTACCGACATTCGCAACCTGTTGACTGTTGACCATGTAATGCAGTTTCCAGATGTGTGCTGATTTGTTCGGCTTTCATTGTCATATCTGCATGAAGTCAGAGAGTTTGAAAGAGATAGCCACGGCGATAGAAGAGAACCCGACCGGCACTGATTACTGTAGCTGTCCTGAGGACCTCAGAGAGCTGACTGCGATGCAACAAGAATTGCTTGCAGCTCGTCTCTCAAAGAAGCATGTTCAGGGACAGTCGGGTCTCGGAGGCAGGAGGAGTCGCTTTCGAACTGGATGTTTCGTCCAGTGTGGGAGTTGGCAGTTAGCACATAAGAGACAAACAGAAGGACTCGGAAGTACGGAATCCGTATTCTTCCAGCATGCTGTGCTGTTGGGATTCACTCTTCGTAAACTCCCTTCTGTAGATGCTGATTTTGGAGCTGGGAGCAATCAGTGCAGAGCGCATTGCATCCACAGTGTGGACATGTCTCCGAGCCCCCTTTGCAAGTCTGCTGTTCTACGCATCGCCTGAGCGTGAGCCGAGCGAAATGAGCCTGATTCTGCATCTCACATCAAATCGACAATTGAGGAAGATTCGGATTCGGAGAACGACAACGATGTAATCCTTCCTGACAATGCTGCTTACATGAAGCTTGGCAGATAAGTCGCCACTTCCAGTGCAAAAGAAGCCGTGCTTCGGTGGTCCTAAGTCCACAGTTTCGCGACATCCTGCACCGGCATGGCCGTGTACGTGTGTTCGTTGCAGATGCATCAGTAGGCTATTGTGTATGACCAGACTGCTACGGAGTTCAAAGATGTTGCATTGGGCCACAACCTGATTCCAGCCTTCCTGGCTTGGGCTTGGTGGGGCCCGACCTCAGTGGCGGAATTTTGCATGACACCTAGAGTGGGCTCTACTACGACTGCTCTAAGACCACCCTTATGAAGACTCGACAAAACCAATTCGATGGCGAATCTCTCAATGAGGAAAACAAAGGGCCACGTGCCAGCATCCACGGCAGCGCGTCTGATGAAGCGGGCCAGTGGCCCCAGATGAGTGCTGCTATGCTTGTTGCGACTGTTTGCAGATCCTTATTGTTAGCATGGTCAATATTACGTCCATCTCGCTCTTGGTCATGAGTGGGGTCCAAGGATGTTTGGCCCTGTCGTGGGTTTTCTTGTACTGGCCTGCTTGTGTCGTACGTCTCCTAGCTAGCAGCTGAGGTGCAGACACACGTATAACATATACTACACTGCATTATTTTCTCTTCAACCAGCAAGGGCACTCCATGCCATGTCATACCGCATGTAGTCCATAGTTCTGGACAGCTGGAACCCAGGCCCTAGCACGCACGTCGTGAAGGCTGTGCCCCAGAGTACCTGACATTTTGCGTGCAGAACTTCAATGCCCTGTCAGATGTTTCACCACAAAACAGAAAGCCCTTGACTAGACCATGAATGAAAACCGCCGGGACCGACCGAGCTCCCAGGCGACCTTTACGCAGATCTGAAAGAAAGGAAACAATGCCGACTGAGAGTGCGCAGGGAACTCGCAGTCGCAGCCAGAACAAGCAGGATAATCGGCCATCGTGACAGCCATCGACTTGCTAAGCGCGACAGACCACAATTGGTCTATTGACATAGGAAAAGTACCAACGAAGCCTGTGAAATACTGAGAAGGTAAGGCCAGAATGTCACTCTTGAAATTTGGTCACGCAAGGTCAGGAAAGGCGTGTCGATGGTGACGTCGAAATTCGCAACGAAGGCTTCCGCTGTGTGACTTGTGATTGAGCTGGCTTGAATCAGGGCAAAAGTTTCTCTTGGCAGATTACAGAAGCCTAGGGGCCTCGAGTCTCAGAGCAGCTCTTGCCAGGCCCGGAGCTTCCAGGAAGATGACAGCATTCAGTACAATGCCGGAGAGATCCGACTGCGGCTGAAGCTGGTGCGAGCGGTGCCGGAAGGACAGGGCCGGTAATGCCAGGCACGATGACAGTGAATACTACTAATAGGTACTAATACTAATAACTAATACTAGCATTTTAAAAATCTTGGACCAGGCACCATAGAAATTGTCAAGAGCCTTGCGTGCAGCATGAAGGAATCGATGCCTTTGCTCGGGCTCTCTCGCCTTCGCAGCTTGTCGCACAGGCCATCACATCGGCCCCAGCCGCCACTTTCAGAAGACAGGTAGAAGACCTCACGCACGACTGCCTTGGATATTCTCCGGAACCTGTCCGAGGTATTTCACGTATGACACCTTTGTCCAGGAGGAGAACTTGCCACAACTGGATTTGCAGGAACTCCTGGATGATGCGATGGACATCAAGTTAACGCACCCCAGTTTCATGAGTCAGTTGCAGCATAGTGGGCGTGGCTCCTGTCCACTGCCATTGCTCCTGGTCGTGCCTGTACTCCAGCACATGTTCTGCATCCAGAACATCTGAGGCTCTTTGATGATATCATTTTTGTCATCTGCCTCAGATCGTGACAGCGAAACTTCATATCAAGCCTGTTGTTGTTCCGAGTCACTGCCAAGATTGTCAGTCTTAAGATCTTGTCAGGCATCGTGTAGTCACTTCTCACTTCCTTGCGCTTGAGGCTGTTATGGCCTTCTGCTACTACATCTTCGCGTGGAGGTCCTTTCTCCTTTCTGGACTTCTCCTGTCAGCTGCACTGGCCTTAGCGAAGCGTTCCATGGCACGCAGCTTCTCGAGTTTGTGACGCATGGTCCTGTACATGTATCCCCTTGCACGAAACACTTACGAGCAAAGATGTCGAGCCACCGAGCTAGAAAGCGTGAATTCTGGCTACGGTTTAGGTGCCCAGCCGAGTGATCACCAGTCTCCTTTCTTTCACACACCGCAGTCCCACTCATGCTGCGGTTACCTGCAGCCAGAAGCCATGATACCTGAGGGGTTTTGCTGTGCAAAGAATGCGCCATGGCTGCAAGTTGTAGTTTGGGGCGAATTGATGCTGCAGCGCTGCAGAGGTCGCAAAGGCTTCGGCTGGATGAAGCGCACAGTGGTGTAGTCTACTCATGCTGTCTGCAGCTCCGACTGTGATGCGGATGCAGATCTGAGGCAGTGCTTGGCACCGCAGCTCTGAATTTGTGGACGGGACTCGTGCCTCAGCCCAGACCAGAAAGACCTAAGCACATGTGCTTGGAGTACTCAGCGCCGCGAGAGCTGATTTTTCGAGGTGAGGCGGCCATGAGGGCATGTGCACTGCAACCCCTCCCAACAAAATCTCACATTAGAACGCCCGAGCTCACAGAGTAGATGCAACAGCGGGCTGTTGTTGGACGAGGCCCGAGGACCGTTTCAAGTTCTGTTGCATCTGTGGGCTTCTGGCATCAAAGAGCCAGGTGCTGGTGATCATGGCCAACAAAACATGGCGTGATGAGATGACGACAAACGGTGGCTCGGCCACTGTAGCAGAAGATCAGCACCTCTCGTGCAGAAAAGTGGCCTCGCGGAGCTTGGCCGGGTCATTAGTAAGTAGAGAGTGACAGGATGCCATTCGCTCATGTCCGGTGCTTGTAGGAACCTGAGTCGTGGCATACCGGAGGTCTCAACGCAACGTTGGACCAACGAGGGCTGGAGCTCGTCGCGGCATGGAACGAGACATCAGACTCACGTCTCGTACAGGTTGCCTATTGATCAGGATGTCCGCATGCACAGTTTTCATAGCAATTCCGTGCCACATGTAGCTGCCCTTTGAGAAAAGACGCTCCACCGCCCAGGAGATGCACGCATTTCTGGTGCGGTTGGTGCAGTCCAGAAATGGACAGATTGTGAGCATGCAGGACGCCTTGCACCACTTAGACTTGCCCCTCTTTGCTGCTCTTTGCGAGGGTGCTTTGACCACCAAGTCCCCAGGACTTGGTGCACTTCGCCGGCACGATAACGGTCGGACGAGGTGAGCTCGAGATTACCTTCAAAGAGCTGAAGAGTGCAATGCAGGACTTCTTGGCGGCAGTTAGCTTTCTCTCTTCAACATCCGCACAGTGCTGGTTTACACAGATTGTTGTACATGGACACATGATACATATGTGACTGTGTTTTGTTCAACTTCAATCTGCCTTTTGTAGCCGTGCCGAAGCTTGGATAGTTCTGTCTAGCGGCTGATTTCACGCTAGCGGGAGGGCGCGCTGTCCTGCGATCCGATGGTTACTTACTTTGACAATCCGTTGGTCGGAGAGCTTGCAGCTTCGAGTCCCACAGATGGGCCAAAAAACAGTGGCGTACGCTCAGGATCTTTGGTTCGTCGACTTCCCGAAGCAGACAGATATGAAGAAGGGATCTCTGGTTCGGGTCCAGGCGAGGGCAGTGAAGCGACTCCTCCTAGCGTCAGTTTTTGACGGGACCGTGCTCCATGGACAGGAGCGTCAGAAAGGAACTGTAATTGCAATTTCGGCAGACGAGCCGCGCCCTCAGCTGTGAACATGCAGGCTCGTGCATGGGCTCCTTGTCACGGATTGACGTTGGCCTTGTGGCATGAAGGCAGCCGCGCGAGTCGCAATCCACGTTGCTACTGGTCTGGCTGCACAGACTGACTAGCCAAGGAAAGTGACAGTGCAAATCGATGTAGAGGACCAAGACGAGCTGCTCGACTGTAACGCAAACGGATATACTAACACCCGTTTGTACGATTTTGTGGGCTATCTACGAAAATGCTGTCGGCGCGAGCAGTGCGCGAGCATGGCTTGACATTGCCAGGGCTAAGCGGATGTTCAAGCACACTGCATTGGCAGGCAAGTGCCTCATTATTTGCGACTCGATTGTGTTTTTGGTTGAACGGTTAGGCTGGCTTAATTGGGACAAGGGGCAGACAGGCAGGAAGTGGCATCTGAAGCCGGAACACATACGCATCAAACCCCCAGCACTCATCAGAGACATCAAAGGTTCGGTACGACTGCAGGGTTGTTATTGCAGGACTGTCGTGTGCCACATTTCCTGACTAAGTGACGTTGGCATGGGCGTCTATGCCATGGAAGACGTCACCGTTCGCATGGCGCCACCACCCATACCGAAGATGCTGGTGCCGAAAAGCCGCGAAGCCGCAGAGGGCGACAGAGGGGCTGGAGACAAATCGTGACGATGCCATGCCAGTAGGAAGCTACAAAAACTTTCATGGCCGAGGCATGCAGGGATTGGCTGCCACTCTCCAGCCTCGTTCTGAGAAGATTTGAGATGGGAATTGTTTTTTCTCAGTGTCATGGTGCACCAATGCCACTTGCGTTTGCCATGTGCGGCCCAGTGAGCCCTGAGGTTTCAGGTAAACAGCGTCCGCGATGACTTAATAGCCGTGGCCCGGCAGCTCCAGGCCCACATCCTCCTTGTGAAAACCGAGCGTTGCAAGTGCTGTGGCAAGCCATTTCCTGTTTCGCTTAGCCGGTGGACCTGTGAGGCGTTCATGAGATGGCACATGCCTGTCAAAATGCTCATCGTTGTTTGCTTCGTGTTTGCACGAGGCTCCTTGCCACTTGTCTCGCAGATAGAAACTGGCATTCACTCCACCACTCTGCCAGGCAGAACCCGAGGATTGTTCCGCATTGATGCAAAAGACCGTGATGAGCCGCTGTTGCGGTCATTCATGAAATGAAACGACCCCACTGCTGATCTTGCTGATGAAGATGGCGACAAGAGGATGACGATGGTGATGATGATGACGATGAGGTCACGTTGATAGCCACCAAGCCGATCATTGGTGATGTCTTCCTATGATGCTGATGTTGGCGATGGCGATGAAATTCCGGGAGGGGGGGGCGGCTTCAGGATTGCTTTGGTTTCGTCATTGCGAATATATTACCAGTTTTTTGACTAGTCTTAGACCACCACTATGCCACTAAGCGCCTCTTCGTGTTGCTTCTGTCATCACACAGTTTGAGCTCTTTCTGTCGCCACGCGGTTTTAGCTGGAGCTACGATGGTCCTCCACCCGACCTTAAGTAGGGTCATGCTTCTACAGGTATGCCTACATAGTATTTAATATGCCTTTACTTACTAGCACAACTACAAGCGTGGAGAGTGTTGCCAATCAGAGCTGATAGTGCTATTGCCTTTTCGTCAAGTTGTGTTGCCCCTGCCCATCTCATCCTTGTGCTGCTGTGCTGGTCACTGCTGAGGGCGTGCTACGGCTACATCCACGAGAGCAGTTTCTGCTACACCGTCGAAGAGTACATATGCCATGTCAGGCCTCGTACATGATGGGACACGAGCTGTTGTGTGGACGTGCTTTCGCCCGCCTCATGGTCCACGCGTAGTTATTTTGCAGGGTGATACGAACCCAGAGTCGCCCAATTGCCCAGAAACTCCGTGTTGTGCGTGGTGATGGTGATCCTCTTCTTTTGCCGAGCGCGTGGCGTACGTGTTGCACGAGGCGCGATTCTGAAAGCTTAAGAAGATTGGGAGTCTTGGTATCGAGGAGGTGCTGCATCACCACAAGAAGCAGACCAAACTTAGCACATGAACTCCGAGGTCTTTTTCAAATAGCTGTCAGCCGATTCCAGCGAAGATTGGCACCGGACTGTTGGAAATTCTTCAAGCGCCTTGAACTTGATACTGCTTTAACCGCGGCAGACCCACTCGTGAAGTTTGCGAGGCACGTGTACGAAGATAGGGGGCAACGGCACCAATTTTCACCTGTGTGATCCAGTGATGCGCACATGTGGTTAGTTTTGAGTCACGAAGCTTTGCAAGAATTAGCTGAGACCTGTGGACCATCCGTGCCTCGGAAGCACTCATGACGAATGCCGTGGTACACCTACTACAGAACCATCCGACAGACCTGACCCGAGCTTGCTGCAGTGCTGCTGATGTCGACCCTAGCCTAAACTGTCCCTCACACATAGTGCCAACACAGGGCTTCACTACTACTGCTACTGCTGCTCCTACTTCTACGACGATGCGCGACTGCTGCTACTGCTGCTGCTTCTGCTACTATTTCTCCCACTGCTATTGCTGCCACTCGTACAGCTCACTACTACTTCTGCCACTGCCAGCACTACTACTACTACTACTACTACTACTACTACTACTACTACTACTACTGCTACTGCTACTGCTACTGCTACTGCTACTACTACTACTATTACTACTACTACTACTACTACTACTACTACTACTACTACTACTACTACTACTACTACTACTACTCCCACTACTCCTACTACTCCTACTACTACTGCTGCTACTGCTACTACTCTGTGAACGAACTACTACTGCTGCTGCTGCTACTACTACTACTACTCCTGCTGCTGCTACTTCTACTGCTACTATTACTACCACTACTAGTACTAACAGCTACGAATACTACAACAACGACTACGACTACTACTACTGTTACTACTACTGGTATTGCTACCTCAACAACATGCCTTGATTGCGTCTGTATCGTCGCATTTATCACAGCCCATCACAGTAATATGACAGACCTGGCGATGCGTGCACAAGTCCAAGCCGCAACAGGACGATAGAAAGGGTACGTGCATGTAGGCCTTGGCTTCGACAGTAACTGTAAGTAAAGGTTTGGAACTGGACGATGATGATGATGTTGATCCGTGTTGCCTCGTGCGACAGCTCAGAGGTACCGAACATCGCAAGACTGAAGTTCCTGCCTCAGTGGTGCGTCGTGTTTCTGCGAAACTCAGCAAACTCCATGCCAGCCCTCTCTGTCTGGTGGAGGTTTAGGGATTTCGTCTGTGCACTTTTTGCACAAGTTGCCCTGAAATGGGACAGCGAGAGAGGGATTACAGGAGCTGAGCTGAGCTGTGTCCGAGGTTTTGTCCTGAGACGGTGGGTCGGAGATAATGTTCAGGCAACTGCGAGGCCGTGTGGCGAAAAGCGCTCGCCGGCAGCTTTTGCTCCGGAGCCAACCATCCGGGAGTACCCACAAGAGGTGCTGCACAGTGCCGTAACTTAGATTCAAATGCTTAGATGGGAAGCGCCACAAAGTCTGGCAAAAACGATGCGAAACAAGACAGCAACAGCATCCGATCTAGAGCACGACTTAAAGAGGGCAGGATTGAGAAGCAATGCTGCACCAAGTGGGCACAAACCTGCCTCGACCAAGTCTTGCGGATGCAGCACGGCTTCGTGATGTTGGAGGCTTTACCGACGTCGAGGCGGGCGGCATGTTCTGGAAACCCTTGTTGCTCAACACTGTTTGGACAACCTTGTCGAAGTTGTAATGGAGCCCATGATCGTGTTCACGGAAGCTGGGCCTTGGCAACTTGCAGGTGGAGGTTCGAAGAGATCTCGCACACGAGGCGAGCTAGCAAGTCTCCAGAATGTCCGGTTTCCTGCAGCAGCTTCTGCCCCTTTGCATTCGATTCCTTGTCAGGGCCCTTTGAAGGAGGTCAAGCCCAGTGCCCCAAAGAAGGGCATCCAGAGGACCCTGACTTGCGAGGGCGACGCATCCGCTCCCGTGGTTACGAGTCCATAAATAGGACTGACTATCTACTTTCGCACTGAAGGAGTCTATCTGCAAAGGATCTTGAAATCGCCATGCGACGTGCCAGGCTTACTAGCACAAATCTTGTCCAACAAGCACGCGCGCGTTAAGACTTTGGAAAATGATCTGCAGCAGGCATTCATGACCACATGCATGCACAGTACGGAGTACCATTGCAAGCAGTCACAACTGCCGAAGTTCTCAGCTTCTTGCGAAAGGTCATAACTCGCCTATCAATGACGGATGAATGTCGGACTGAAGCAAAGCCCAGCTCAGGTGCTCGAAGCGTGGCCAAAGCCGAGAATAGCTGCCCAGACTTGCTGCTCGGCTTGTAAACGGCAGTGCAATCGCTTTCTTGAGTGCTGTCCAGCCTTTCAGGCTCTTCGTGCAAAGGCACCTACCAGACATGGCCCTTGGGACTGCAACCAGGAGGATGCCGCAAGTACCGCAGGTGCCAACCCCTTGTTTTGTCCTTGAGGTCGATTTTGGAAGCTCTTTTGCTCCAGAGAGCTGCTGAGCTCCGGGAGCCGCGCGCCTAAGTCGTGAACACGGCTAGGTTTCGACAGGCCACCTGCAACGAGACATGTCAAGCCTTTTCAGTCCAAGCAGGCCTTTGCAGACGTGCTGCGTGAGCTCTGAATCCCGAGCACTGGTCCACATGCTAATGACTCATAGCTGCAGCAGCACATGCACATTTAGAACAACTAGCTTGCCTCTTTTATGCAAGAGGTCCCAGGGACACAAAGAGAATGGCATGCACTGTCCAGTGCCAGAGCTTCAAGACGGCATGAATTCGCAGAGCCAATGATCGTTGTCGGTGCCACCTGTATGTTTGAGGCATTTCCTCAGAAGCCGCGGCATGCAGCTGCATAACATGCTGAGTGCAACATGTCGCCCAGCGTTTGGAAAGGAATCACGCCCCACACCGCTGCAACCCTGAAGTAAGGGAATCTCGCAGAAAGACCGAGCGCCTCAGCTAAACCCTTCCTGCACATCGGAATCTTGCCTACAATCTACGGAGGCTGCAGAGATGCTAGTGA
This sequence comes from Symbiodinium sp. CCMP2592, assembly GCA_905221615.1. NCBI lineage: Eukaryota > Dinophyceae > Suessiales > Symbiodiniaceae > Symbiodinium > Symbiodinium sp. CCMP2592. The sequence continues at coordinate 86,000 of CAJNDT010000876.1, forward strand.
CTAGTGGTGTCACCTGTTCGAGTTGTGCAGACTTTTCCTGCACCGTAGTCCACGCAAACGATAGGACAAAATCGCAGTGGTTCGCTTTAAGTCGGACATTGTTGAGTGACATTGCTGCTGTGTTTCATGCTTAATGCCTCGTGTCAGTCACCCGGCTGAGTTTGTCAGGTGTGCAGTTGGCCCTCAAGCTTGCCATGCGAGAGGAAAGAAATCTAGGAATGTCGGCAGTTCTCGGAAGGAATTGAGTCGAGAGGAAATGCCGTCGGCACATTGGTCCAGCAGAGATCTCTGAATGAGTCTGCCACATCATTGGCATTGCGGATGACTTTCTAAGCTGGCATGGAAGTGGCGAGCTATGACAACATGGCCGTAAGCGGCTTTGAGCATCAACTCATCTTCCACGGCAGCTGGGGTTGTGCAGAAAAGGTCAGCTGCAAATTGAGGGAATGGCTTCATGCCTGCTGGTGACCGGGTGTTGCACGTCTTACTTACCTCTTGTCGAGCTACTGCTGCTACTGCTATTGCTTCTGCTGCTGCTCCGACTACCACGGACTACGTACTTCTACTGCGGCACTACTACTACTCCTTCTGCTGCTGCTACCACCAGCTACTCAGCGAATACCTACTACCTGCTACAACGACGACGACTACGACGACAACCACGACGACGACGACTACTACTACTACTACGACTACTATTACTACTACCACCTCCACTTTTACTTCTACTGCCACCCTTCCTTCTACTATCTCTACTCAGTCGTTGTCCTCTCGGTCGGAGGCAGGCATGTTGCAAAGCTGACCCTGTCCACTGCACCCTGTGTGAGTGTTCAGTATTGAGGGGCTGTTTTTTCGAGCTCAAGTCTTCCACCGTTGGCGGGGCTGCCGTGCAACTGTGAGTGGTCAGCCAGGCACTGCGACCTGTCAAACTCTTCGCAGCCGATGGTTTTGTGGCTGGCACTGTGCTCATTTATGCTCATGTTCTGTGTTCGTACAATACAGTAGCGCCACGTAGCGACCGCAAGACTGCTGCGGTCAGCTGGGCGTTGCATTTACTGCCCAAAACCTTCGGCTGCCATTAAGTTCGAGGCGAATTCAAGAATACGATGAGTGTTTCTGATAGCACAGAGCTGTTGGATTCGCCGAGGACTTGGTAATGTGTTTGCACAGCATGCCTGACACTAGTCCATGTGCAAGCCTCCAGCGCGACATGGTGAAAGAGACGCTGCTTGTAGCACTCAGTCCAAGAGCCAAGGGTACTCCGAAGGTGTCCTGATGTTTGCAGGACAGCGTATGTAATGACAGAGGAGCCTTGCCCAACCTACGAGCCTCCACGTTTGGCATGGAAGAAGAATCGAAACAGTCGGCAGCTGCCGATCAGCAGCGAGGGCCTCCTGTAAGAGGAGGACGCTGCAGTACTGTCGAGAATTCCGAACCGAACACCCGCCACACGGGCGAAGATGTGGCATCCTTTCAAGGTTGGAACTTGGTTGGAGCATGAAACCCCTTCAAAGCCCTACTGTAGTGCGTCTCACATGCGCCAGATGTGTTTGTATGATCACGACTTCGGGCAGCAGTTTTGTCTCGAGTATGATTGCCACGGTTGACTTCTTGTTAAGCTGTAGCCAATCAGGTGCCGCCTGTGGGCAGAACGAGTGCAGTAAAACACCGAGCAGCACACGCACAAGCAGATGCACAGCCAACCAGTCTGCATGTCAAACGGGAACCATATCTACAGATTTGCTCCCGCGACGCTGATCGGTGTGGACGTCATGGCAGGGAAAGGCGGCCCCTATAAGGCACAGCGCAGATTGCCACCTTAGTGTAGTTACATCTCGGATACTCGGTGCCGGTCATTCTCAACAGCACTTCATACTGAGGCCCTTGATGCAGGAGTAGCTGCTCAGGGGCTGCTGCTCGGTGAAATTCTCAGGTGTTTGTCGGTGGGCTACCTCAAGAAGTTACAACAGATGCCTCTTGCCTGAGATAATCTGGACATGCATACTCGTTCGTGCTGTTTTTTTTCGGGGAGTGGTACACCAGAACCTGCCTCAGTACTCGCTTCAGTGGCCAGGTCCTAAGCGACTATTTCTCCACCTTCGGAACGCTGACGGATGTCGTGGCAACACCCACACGCTTGCCGGGGATCGGGAGGGGAAGGGGGGGAAGTTTCAGCCAAGGCGGGACTTTCCTACGGCCCCGGGGGGATCAGTAGTGGGATACACTTAAGAGTGGCGATGTCAACAAGAAGAGCTTCCGACGTGCTCGGAGCCCTCGTTGATTCTGCTGCTCTCCAGTGAACAGCGAATCTCCACTTTCCAAGCCATCGATGTGCTCGGAGGTCATGACAGATCGCGGAACTGGGCGTTCGCGCGGTTTTGGCTTCGTCTCTTACGAGACCCCTGAGCCAGTAGATGCCATCATGTCCATGCACAAGGATCGGAAGTGTAGATGGACTCAGTGCTTCAGCAGGATACGGATTTGGAGGCATCGCGAAGGCAGTAGATTGATTGTGTTTCGATGCCCAGATGTCTTTAACCAGCCTGCTAAGTGAAAAACCTTGAGAAGAGCCTGCCGAGGAGCATAACATCATGGGCAAGTGGATCGACTGCTGCTGGACAGCAAGTTCTGGTTCGGTCACGCTCCACGATTACTACTACTGTGTGTGTCTTAGACAGAGTAAAATCTGGCGGAATTGCCGAGGCAAACCTGCCACAGCAGAGGGGACCAAGGGAGCTCCCAGCAAAGGAGGCGGCAAAGATTTCGGCAAAGGTATGCCCAAAGGCATGGGGAGCCTCGGCCCTGCTTCAGAAGCATGAATTGTTGGGCAGCGTCGTTGAAGTGCACATTGGCTTGCAGTAGGAGTTGAGTTCATCGCCACAATGCCCCCAGCATTTTTGTTCGACACCCTCATATCCCCTGTCACCATGCAAGGAAGGACCGAGCTGGAGATTGGAAAGGCACTCGTGCGAATTGCTCCTTTAGAAAGTATGTGGGATAAGCGAGCAGCTGGATTCTCCTGATTTGGGTAAGATACGCATGCAAGGGGATCCTGACGAGTCAAAACAGGATGAGCACAGACCCAAACAAGGCTGTGCAGCAAGACCGGGCAGGCTTTGTCTAGCGGCACAAGCACCTTACGCATGGAAGGCGAGATTCCATCTGCAGACTCTTCAAGTCTTGAACTCACGCCCTTCCTTTGTCTTACGCAGGTAGAGGAAACTAACAAGACCAGCAAATTTCACTGACCGCACGGCGAACAATGGAATCTGGCCGACATCAGCCAAGCTCTGACCATGAAACCCGTCCTTGCATGCATGCCCCAAACTTTCGATCAGGCACAGGCGGGCGGGAAACTTTGACGGTACTTCTGCAACTTGAGGCACTTGAACCCTGTGCAAAAGCCATACAACTGCAGATCGAACATGAATCCAATATATGCCTACACACGGATACCAAGCCGCACACTCTCGCATCAACAATCGCGGTCCCCTCTCTTAGCCCCTCGGAGCCTACTGGTTCGACCCACAGCTACATTGAGCAGTGTGGAAGTCGCATGCAAAGAAGACACAGAAGAGACTGTCGCTGTTTTTCGTGGAGGTGGTAAGCCAGATGGAAGCTACGGAGCCAAGAGCCCCGCGGCTGCAAGGGAACGTTGCGCGTTTGGGTTTTCAGGCTCGGCTGTCCCTAGAAAGCCCCAGCTCTGGCGACCCTCACACATCACTCTCCAAGCAAAGCAGAATACCTGGAAACGCATGAATGTGAGCACTTGCATGCGTTCAAAGGCTCGAGGCCCTTCGCTCTAACCCAGCATGGCGCCTTCGATGCATGTCTCTTTGCAGCCTTGTGCTGCAGAGGTGGAGTCAGAGCTGCCACCCCCATCGTGGGATCCCACAGACTTTCAGGATGATCAAGACGTCCCAGAGCCGGAACGGCAAATATTTTCGGCCGGCTTCGTCCACGACGCATCCGTGGAGACTGGGTCGTCATGCGGCATCTCCTCCTGGGATTCGACAGACTCTGAAATCTCGGTGCAGACCTTTGCTAAGCAAAGGCTCAGGAAGCAGCGGAACAAAGAGCGGTTGGAGTTGTTTTTGAAGGAGCACAACTTCTCCAAAGACGTCAGTGAACCCAGGCTGCCACGCATGTCATGCACCGGCTTCGGCAAAGAAGCGTTATATCCAATCCATGTCGCTGCAAGCCTCGGAGATGCTGAGATGCTGCGCCTGCTGGTAAAGGCAGGTGCCGATCTGCAACAGAGGACGTCCAGGGGCCGGACTGCGACCCACTTCGCTCTCGAGCGTGATGATTCGGGCTCACACCGGGACGTGCTTGATCTGCTCAGAGGCAAGATTCAGACAATGGCTTTGCGAGAGTTCGTGTCGCTCATGAAGCATTGATGACGCCCTGGGCATAGCTCACTTGATGCCTGATCGGACAGCATAAGCGAATCCGTCATGCACATGTGATTTTCACTTACAAACATGTGCGCATCTTCCATCACATCGTTCCGGCATCGTCGGCACATGCGTCCTCGGAACCTGTCAGAACAAGCAAGTTTTCACCCTTCGCACGCCAGCGGAAACAGGTCCCGGGACGGCTGTGTCGACTTGGCGCAGGATGTGGCCCACAGCGTGGTACCTCACAGCATTGCCAGTTCCCATCAACATGGATTTTTCAATCAAAATTTCACATTGTCCTTGAGGCGTTCCCACGTCATGTTCAAGGCTGAGTTGTCTTTCACGTGTTTCAACAGCATGGGTGTGGGGTCGAGTTATGACTCCACTGTGACTGTGACTTATGAACCCTCCATTCCAGGGTTGTGCACGACGCCAGACCCGGCACTCAACCGGCCTGCTGCAGAGCAGCAAAGACTCGGTATTTCTTTGTGTTTGAAGTTGAAGCTTGGGGGATAGCTTGGAGAGACTAGGCCCTGCAGACTTCCGCGCAATGACCATGATGTCCAAATGCGCGTCCGTGTCTTCCTCGAAGTGATGTCTGCTCTCAGAGCGACACACTTAGCCGTCGGAACCCGCCAGACGAAGCAACAAGAAAAGGGGCCTGGCTCCTCACATGAGATATGAGCAGCTCCGCAGGTTGCTCGATGTGCTGTCTGCTCTGAGAGCGACAGACTTGACCGTCGGAATCAACGTCAAAGTGGGGCTCTGCTACTCACATGAGATACGCTCCACGGGTTGGACTCACACTGACGGGCCGTAGGTGCCCTGAGTTACATAATTGTACATGTACAGTATAGCACGAAGAAGGTGCCTCAATTTTTTCTTCAAAACTGTGACAAATCAGAAAGAGAAGCATCCTTGCGTAGAAAGAGAGGCATTCTTGCGTTGATGCCCCTGGTCTTCCCTGGCTGTGTTCTCAGAAATGTCGTGGCCCTCTGTTTGGCCCCAACGAAGGCACCGACCACAGTGAGCTTCAAATAGACCTCGCCAGGCTTGTCCGAGAGCGAGTGTCAAAAAATTAGAAGTCGAGAGCCATGGCACCGAATTGCTTTGCCTCCAGGCAGCCAGAAGCGAGAGAAGTTGACTCGGCTCTGCCCATTCTGGAAGCTGCGAGCGCATCTCAGCCGCACCGCAGCGGCTCCATGGACTCTGCTTGTTCCAACACCTCAGAAGAGTCCTGCAACAAGTTGTACTCTGGGGACAGCCTGCGGCTGTACGTGAAGAAGCGGCAGCGGCGACAGAAGAACCAGGAGCAGGTCGTGCAGTTCTTGCAGAAGCACAACTGCCGAAGCATCGATGAGCCGAAGCTTTCCTGCTTGTCCTTCATGCGTGAAGTGGTCTATCCGATCCATGTCGCTGCCAGCCTCGGAGATGTTCAGATGGTCCGCCTGCTAGTTAATGCCGGCGCCGATCTGCAACAGAGGACGTCCAGGGGCCGGACAGCAGCCGACTTCGCTCTGGAGTGTGACAAGTTCGGCTCGCACCGGGATGTGTTGGATTTGGTGAAGGTTGGGATACTGGTATCGTCTGTGTTGTGGTTGCTCGTTAGTTGCAGGTCCATGCAGCTCTCTTTGTTCGAACTGGGGTGCTAAGGTTTGGGCCACTGTTTTTCACTGCTTCCCTGCCAGGGCTCCGTGAAGACCATGGCGCTGCGAGAGTTCCTGAGCTTGCATCCGAGCTGGCATGAGGGACATTGACACAGGATCCGCAGCATTGAGATCCATTTGGATGTCTGATCTGACGAACCCGAATCTGTCGGTGCTACAACTCGATGCTTATGTTGAGTGGGTTTACAGAAGCAGGGCTGTTTTTGCCTGCACCTGCTCCAACACTTGTGGTTGCCGACCTCCATATCTTTATGCCTACTTGCATAACGTAGTGCTGAATGTTTTTCTGATGTCCTCGATGGGTACGGAGCCGAGCCATGTTTGACGAATGCCAGCTCAGCCATAGGCAGTTCTGTTGATGTGCTTCGCACTGGGGGAGAGATTAATCCATTGGTAAAACTAGATTTCTGAACTGCCTGGTGTGGTGCTGCCTCGGCTGTTTGCATGATTTCTTAAGTTTCTTAAGTTTCAAGCTCACGAATGTCTGCCTTGCCACGCTCAGAGGCGTTTTGTTGGCACCAGCTCAGTGGCTGGTGAATGCTTTGGTGTATCAATTTGTTGGCAGTGTTTCCTCGATTCGCACTACTACCCTGAACCCTGATCTCAACATCTTCCAACCGCCCATAGGGGAACTACTAGCCTAAAGGTTTCGCTCCGAGCATGGTTGCACTTGCAACGGAGAGCACCCTTGTCGGAGATGTACAGCCGGCTGGACCAATCAGCAGTCTGCTAGCTTGACCAATGTGCTGGGGGGTGGAGCCACCCCACCATCTTGGCAAGCATCTGCGCGCGATCAGCGAACCAAGACTGCAAAGGCCTTGGTTTCGTTCTCGTCAGAAAAAGACAGAACATACAGCAAAGTCCGAGTCGTTTGGGAGGTTCAAAGCTCTCTGAATCTGGGGTCTTGGCATCCAGGTTGAGTCGCTGATAGTGGAGCCTCCCCTTTTGGGAGAATTTGGGAACCCAAGCCAGACTTGGACTCTGGACAGACTTGCACGGCACATAATGCCGGGACTGTACAGAACGAGACGCCTCATCGCACGACCAGGCTATGGAGGCTATGCCGCATTTCCACCGCCAGCCGGCTGCGGAGGAAGCGGCTGTGGTGCTTACGGAGGCTGGAATTGAAGCGTACTTATGATCTTATCTTTGGCGCCGCCTGCGAATAATTACCAACAAAGTGGATGCATGATGTATAATTATTTCAGAGGTGCTGCAGCAGCTGGGGCCTACGGCGGCCAGCTGCTCAGAAAGGGGGTACAACGTGATAACACAGGCTTCTGAATTTCATGTTTGCACACCGAGAAACATACCTACATACAGGCATACTGTTCAGACATACTTGAAAACATACAGACAGACAGACATACATGATCCCGGTCCAGTTTCCTATAGACCCCACCCACATCCACCCACCCTCACCCATCTTTTCTGGAAAAGCTGTTTGTGGGAGCAGTCGCAGGGATCGAGCCTTCGGGGCGCGATCCTCGTGACAGTCGTCGTCGTCGTCGTCGTCGAATGCTGGGATCATCGCCGCAGCACGCATTGGCCACTGGACGCTGGGACTGGACCTGTTGGTGTCAAGCTCCTTGTGACATTCGCAAGTTATTGAATCTGAGACATTCTTTGGTCAAGCTGCAAAGACCATGAGTGACGGCAAGTTTGAACACTCATTTACACGGCATCTCTAACAGGTGCCAAGAGTGGCAAATCGTCGCGGGATGCTCTATAGTTTTACTTGCGGAGACATGGTGCAGAAGCAAGTTCGCGAGCGTAATAAGCCACAGGTGAAACAGTATCGCGAGGTTTTTGACGTGCAGGTTTCCTCTTGGTAGTACGGCGAACGGGAATGTCTCATGTGTACCCAAGTATGGCAGTACTTGCTTGTATGTCCGGCCTGTGTCGAGTCGACTTACTTGCACGGTGCGGCGAAGTGTGCTGAGACTTCATAGGTGGTTGTGGCGGCTATGCAGGCGCAATGCTGCGATGCCGACTCGATCGATTGGGGTCATAGAATTGCGCAACTGTCGTCTTTCGTGGATGTTCCCATAGCCATACCCTTCAATTGTCTGGCTGCTCATCACATGGCCATGCGCCGGCGAATAGGGTTGCGTCATGATGGCAAATCTCGTGTAGGTGGCTGCGCCGGCTACGGGGCTTTCGGTGGCTACGGAGGTGCTGTAACGCTGGTGGCTGTCACCTTGACGTCTTGCAGCTTAACTGCGACGGTTATGCGCTGCAGACGCAGTCGATGGCATTTCGGGAGACAGAAATCGCCGTGTGGCAACAGCAGGTTACATGTCGAACTACTACAGAGATGCGGCCAGGCACACCCAATACAAACAGTCGCGACGCAGGCGCCGGCTGCGGAGGCTATGATGCCTGTGGTGGTCAAGGCTCCGTTTAAACGCGGCTGGAGATAGAAGAATCGTTTGAAAGAGTTCAAGCCTTCAGAAGTCTATGCAGTCTAGCCCTATTATCGAGATTACAATCCTCCTGTGGACAGTTCCAGGGTTGTCGCAGACAGGTGGGTACGGCTGCTACGGGGCTGCTCCTCACGTCAACCTGGCTTCCTTTGGTCACAGCAGAGCCCCGTCAAGTAGCACATGTTGTTGCTGCCAGCTCTCGCAGCTCCGCAGAGGAGCTGACAGTGTGAGGTTTACAGCAGTTGCCAGGACGCATCTGGGGGCAAGGGCTACAGCCCATACTGAGAGCTATGCCACCTGAGCTTGCAGCTGGACGCACTTTGTTGCTTCGAATAAGTCTAAAAATCAAGGTTTCTGTCAAGCAGAGCCTGCCCGGCTCCCTGAACCGTTTGGAATGAGGCCCGACAGGTGCCCTGAGGTCAGTTTTGGCCTTTGAATCGTCAAGCTCGGCCTGAATAAAGTGCACTGACAGAAGCGAGCGCCTCCTTCCTGCGTTTTAGAGCCCGGAAAAGGGCAAGGCCATTGAGCCGGGCAGGCAAGCTTTGAAACCAGAAAGGGGCTAACTATCGACGATGGATGCGTGTTCAATCGCGACCTGCGGAAATTTGAGTCGGCTTCGCAGCTCGCAGCCGAAGAGCTGTGATGAAGTGAGTGTCAAAGATAATTCTTTTCTTCCGGCTCAAGCACACACGGGGAGCCCCTTGATCATGGAACTCATAACTAAGACGCAGAAGTTATTCCCACCCAGGAAGAAAATGAGCCTTTGAGCGGAAGCAGTCCATCTCAATCATCTGCATCATACAAGTAGCAGTATTGAGCAATTTCAAGAAGCCGGTTTGTCCAGGCCTGTACGCCGCCATGATGCCAGTACCTGGCTCGGCGCCGCCAGGCCACGGGAAGCATTTGCCCATGGCATGCTGTCGCTTTCAACTGGGTAGACATGGTAGACAAGAGTCTTTGATTGTGGCAAAGGTAGGGATCTTGTGCTGTGGAGAGCAACCTCACCTTTCCCACGAAGGTTTTCGCAAGCACGTCCGCCTTGTTGTCTCCAGCCACCTACAGAGAGTGGAGCTTCATGTTCTTGTGCCTTGGAACAACTATTCAATTCTCCCTTCACCTAAGGAGAACGGAAAGCGGATATGGATATGCACACACCAAAATGCCAGAGCAACAGGGGCGACAGGGTAGGGCTGTGACGGGTTTCTTTGCGTGTGATCTGCACATATCAGTACGCGACGTCCGAGAACTATGTACTCATACATATAAACACATGTCCTGTATGCATGTACAATACAATGGGTATATATGTATATACACATATACATATACACACATGTACACACACACACATACCTGTTTCTGTGTGTGTATATGATCATATATGCATTTTGGTACCAAAGCCTAGAAAGACACAGACCAGACACAGGCGCCTGGGAAGCTAGTCAGTTCTGATGCTCATATTGGCTCATATGGGAGTTTCCGAAAATTAGGGGTACCTGATTTTGGTGGTCCTTATAAAAGGATCCTACTATTTAGGGTACTGTATTAGGGTCCCCTATTTTCGGAAACTCCCATATGTCGATGTACTGTTCATCGTGGTCCCTGCGGTGCAGCTCAGGTGGAACACTTAGAGACGGCACCTGCTCTGCCGACCTGGAGTTCCCAAGACTGGGACGACTACGAAAAAAGCCACCTGCCAGAGAGAACTGCACCACAGAGTTGTCGATTGTTTCGCCGAGTTAGGGATAAGGCAGCAAAGTGCAAAGCATTTCCATGCGGGGCTGTGACCGGATCTTGACGCTTCTTGAGTGCTCCGGCCTTCGGGTGAGTTTGTCTCGGCGGTTTTGTCAGCTTGCACAGGGCACAGGGGCCTTGTTGCTTACCGTGCTTACCTTCCTACACCCTATGTCGGTCGATGGCAGTGGTGCCCCATGATCTGAGCTACTCAATGCACGATTTTCCGGTGAGGCTGTGTATGGTCGGGCTTTGACCTCGAGTGCGAGGGTTTTAGCATCGAAAAGAGCGAAGCTGCCGAGGTTTTTTCGGCCCAGATCCGATTCTCGACCGCGCGGACTTGCGTTGCCTCCGTAGGTTCAGACCAGGGCCAAGGTCACAAGGCTTCAGAAGTAGGGCCTAGGGGGAAGTCATCAGCAGGCTGGGCTTTGCACTGGGGAGACCCGGGAAGACTTGCGCAGGAGGAGTTTGACCCGCTGCGGCCGCAAGCAGCTCTGCAGCGTGGAACCCGAAGGGTGCAGCCACAAAGCTGTCGAGGCCGTGAGTTTGAGCACGGCCACCGGTAGCTTGGCCAAAGGTCGATTGTGCCTGCTTTGTTAGTTGCAGATTAGTTCGGCGAGGTGCATGCAGCATGCATCTTGAACCCAGGCTTCCTCCCCGTCAGCGGATAGTACAGACCCGATGGCACCTTTGCCGCAGGCGGTGAGAACTTGGGGTGGAGGTTCAGGCTTGAAACGCTCTCAAGAGAAAATAGTCATCCGTCGGACAATGTCGGACAGAGCTGAGGCTGCACTTAGTTTCCAGAGCGCTGCGACACCGCACCGGATGGTGCAACTTCAACGTGGACTACCGAGTCTATGGCCCTGGAGTAACACGTAGGCAAGTCGAAAGATGGGAAAGACGACACGGCTCCTTGCCTGTTTATGGTTTCCCGACTTTACAAGCCGGCAAATTCCTCCTAAGCCTCATGGCACCTCAACCTCAATTCTTCCCACAGACAAGGAGATGTGGATACAGTACGCACGCGGCGGAGGGAGCTCCGGGAAGCCATCATTGAGGAACGCCGTGCAGAGAAGCTCCGCATCAAGGAGGCTCGGAAATCCGAAGAGCTCAAAGCCCAGGCTCAGGAGAGGCGTCAATGTAAGGAGACAAGAAAGCGCCACCGTCCACCACATGCTTCCGCATGGGGGACCACCGAGCATTTCCTCATGGATTCCTTTACCCTGCATGGGCAAGATGACGATTGCGACCGTGCCATGGCGGCACAGCTGGGCTTGGATGACGAAACCTACCGTCAGCTCAAGTCGCTCGAGGGGCGGGAGATCCGACCGGAAGACTACGATCTGCTCGGAAGGCTTGACGAGAACCTCAAGCGCGAAACGCTGGAAGGCAAATGCCTCCATGTCTTCCCAACAGAGGTCTATGAGCTGGGTTCCAAGGAGCCTGCATCTTGCGGTATATGCTTGGACGAGTTTGAGACTGGAGAAGTTCTTCGAACGCTGCTTCCTTGCGGCCATCGATTTCACAGGAGTTGTATCGACCGCTGGCTCACAGAGACGAGCCTTGATGCAATGCATAAGCCATAGCCCCACACAGCAGCTGCGACGCTTTCTGTTCCATTCTCCATCCTTTCATTGTTCATGTGTGAGCATTGGTCAAGCCTTGGCATGCAAACATAACATTGTCTCCAATGCACGGAAAGCACACGCCGGTCTCCTGACCCAGGAGGCCAAAATCCAATTGAATCTGTAGGCCACAGTGGTGTGCTGCTGACGCTCAGTACAGGGCAGAAACGCTCGATACTATTTGTAAACAGGTTGGCTCTCGAATGTTATGAGTGTTAGTCAACGCCTTGTGCAAGGTCCGCGCTTTGCCCTGTGGACAAGATCAACGTCGCTGAGTACCGGGCATGCCTCGCAAGCTCTGGCGGCGAAGGATTGCAACACATCTGTATTGCCCGACATCTGTGATTGTCTCTAACATTGAGAATGTATGGTGACGAGAATGTACATGTGGAAGACACTAAGGAGTTGACAGCTGTGCTCTTCCCCAAGCTGACGCAGTGAGTCCAAGATTGCTGGACAGTCGGCTCGGCATTTCGGCGCGCTATTTCAATGAGGGGTCCCCTACTTAGATCGGCATACCTGGAGGCTGGCTGGCCGGGTCATAAGAAAATGGACCACAAGCCTCACCACCTACCAGCTGCAGCACTTCCTGTAAAGCTGAAACTGAAGAGTTCTGTTCGGATCGCAGAGGTCGTGAAGCCTGTGAGCTCATTTGACAAGGCTGCCAGTGCAGAGTACAGGTTCCCAGGCTATATCTCCTGGAATCCTGCGGCCTTGAAAAATGCAAAAAATTGTGAAGTAGGCTTCCAGGTGACTCAGAGCCTGAATTCCAGTGCATGGGCATGCTCGATTGCATGTCAGCAGCAACAACGCTGCCTTGAGTTTCGAGTTCTCAGCTTGACCGGCCTCGCTTGCAACTGTCATCCTGGTTGAGAAGAAACCTTTGTGAGCCACTGATTGGACTCTGAGCAATGAAGATGCCGCTCAGACATCGTTTAGCTTCGTGAACAGAGGCGGGCTCCAGATGCTTTGAGACGGAAAATCAAGAAGCGAAGGTCATCTCTCCAGACCTCGCTAGAATGAAAGACTGTGCACATGCACAGGCCTCCTTTGCAGAGCACGAGAAGTAAGCTGCACGAGGTTGCACGACTCTTGCGAGTGAGTCACTAGCGCGACCACCCACCCACCGAAGGCACGCACATCATGAGGGAACGTGTTTCGAACAGAGGAACCAATTCAGACAAAAGCTAAGTCTAGGTATTCCGGCCTGCAATACCTGAATAGGTCAGGCTTCCCTTCAGCCAGATAATTCAGAGGCCCTTTTGCTTTCCGATAGAGCCTTGCTTTTTGATCTTGTGCCGCAAGTCCTCGCGACTAGACTAGACTCCTCAGTTCTACCATTTTTCGGCAGAAGCCAAGAAGCATGCGGCGAGTTATTTCACTGGCATTTTCTGCACTTGAAAGCTGTGGGTGAGAGGAGTGTGCTGTAAGTTTTCCATGCAGAGCGTGCATCTGCGACAGTGGCAGGTCGGAAACCCTGCGTACAGATTTAGGAGGTATATAACCACAACTCATTTAGGAGGGTCCATGCTCTATGGGAGTTCCTGACGCAGCACTTCAGCATCCGGCTTACTAGTCCATGGTCGCCAGCTGTCGTCTTCATGCCTAAGCTGAAGGTGGGGACTCTGCTCAAAGAAGGAAAGCTTGGAGTCGAACGCAGATGCTAATTCAGAAAAGCTGCCAACCATCATTTGCATTGAAGCCGGAGCTGTCAGGCATGGCTCTCCGCATCCGGCTAGCGAAATGTCAAGCCGCATCGAATTTCTTGGAATTCTCTGCGTCATTGTTGGAGCCAACTGCTGCTTGGCAATAACTGGGGTCTCACACTGTCCGAGATGTGGTCACCACGAAGAACGGTGCGACAGCAAAGGTGCTGTCGTGGCGCATTCGACACTCGGCATTCAGAACACGGTTGGCTATTGATTGTGAGCTGGCATGGACAGGATATCTCTGTGCAGAGACTTGTGCATGTGCAGGCTATTGGCTGAAAACCACGAAGCAGAACTGAACAAGTGGGTAGAGCGATTCAAGGCCAAATGCAGAGAAAAAGAGGGAGAGCTCCTTGGTGGTCTTGGCTGTGCGGAGGGAAGGTTGATTGCCCCCAAATCAGTTGGCGGCGAACTGGCGCGGGGCGGCAATCCCTCTCACCCACCGAAAAGAAGAGAAAGAAAGGCAGAGGTAGACTGAGTCAGCAGGTCCGGCTCCTGCACTCACGCAGGATCACGGCATCATTCAAACCCAAACTAGTCAAAGAGGCATGCGATGGTCTCATGACATGAGGTTCGTGAGGCTCCTGAAGGGAGTACCACTACTAGATGCATCTTGGCATGACCTTGGCGTGATCAGGAAGCTCTTCTTTCCCTTGGGCGGCTCCTTGCTCCGTCCGAGGTGATACAAGTCCGCTTCGGGTTGCAATGCTGCGTTATGACCCTCGTCGTTGCAGTGCTGCGCTGGAAAGGTTTCGAGCCCAAGCCGAGACAGCGAGTCACTGTGGGGGTTCTGGGAGATTTCGTAGTGCACCTCCGTTTGACTTCAGGCCACAATCTTCGTTTTTTTGGCGTCCCTGGACAGCAGAGACATGGCTGCAATGGGCGTTCCAGGTTTTAACCATGTCAGGCTTGTAGTAGCAAGTCAAATCAATCCGACAGTTGTAGACCTACCTCGGGCGATTCCGAGTGTCGGGCGCCGAAGCCTTCAACTGGATTTTCTAAACCCCCGAAATCCTGAACCCCTTGATCCTTGTACCTGAACCTTGTGACGTGGTAGTGGAGATCCTGTGGACTAGGTGGAACCTTGCCTGCCTTTGCGAGCGTGAGCGTCGAAACCCAGTTTCACATCAACAGACTCGTCGTCACACCCTCGCTTGGAGCGTCCGAGTGTGAGCACCGAAACCCTGGTGGAGACTGCCTAGGGCGAGTGAGTCGAAACTCCATGGCTCGTTGCCTGTCTAGGCATTTGCTGCTACTTCGGTCCACCGCCTTCTTGGCAGCTCTCGGATTTGGCTGGATGGCCATGCAGAAACTTCCTATTGGGGTGGCCACAGGCTCCTGGACCCCAGTTTTAGGGGCTGGGGGAAGGGAGGGAAAGCCTGTATGTATGCAGGTATGTAGGTAGGTATGCATGCGTACATACCGACATACATGCATACACACCTACCGCCATCCATGCATAAATTCATACATATGGTACAGTGAGACTTTAACCAGGAGCGTGAAATTTGCAAGACCGTCCTGGCTGCTAGCTGCGGCGCTTTTGTTACGGTAGTCACTTTCTGGGCCTTCACATGGCGGCCCTGGGTTTGCCTGCAGGCATTGTCTACAGCAATCCGGTGCTGAGTGGCCTGCGTGCACCTCAGGGTCACCCTTCCGCGATCTGCCGGAGGTGACATATACCTCTTCGACACGCCTTGTTTCAAAAACGATCGGACACACACATTCCCAAAAAGTCTTTTCCGCTTGGGCTTTTTTGCCTCCCCGAGGCTGGCCAGCTACATCCTTCGCCGTGAGAAGCTGTCGATGCAGCTTGGCTTTGGCGTCAGCTTCGAGAATGTAACTTCGTGAGAGCAACCCAGAAAATCTCAAGACAGCACCGGAGCAGAGCAACAGAAGGCAACAGGTGCTGCTGGAAACCCTCCGCAAGTTCTGGCTGCTGAGAAGGATCCAAACTGAGTTCTGCTGCACTGAAGAGAGAAAGCAGGATCTTTCTCAGAACTCTCCATGACTAGAGGTCTCGTGTTTTGCATTCGGCGGGTCTACCCTGGACAGCGAAACTAAAATCAGGATTTGAGCAGTCACTAGCAGTCAAAGGAATAACAGTTCACAGATGTTGTCACCGCATGCACATCGGTTGACTGGATGTGTGCCCTGCCAAGGGCCTTTGCTGTGCAGGCAATTGCGACCAGACTGCATCTGGGAAATGTGCATGTGCCGTGCTTCCAGAGTTGTTGAACTGGTCGCACGAGCCCAGTGCTGATGCGCTTCCTCTGAGGTCTGCCTCACCGGCACAGCCCTCATCATCCCGACAGCAGCGAAGGCATCGGAGTTCTGACTTGACAGTCGCGGAGACCACGCGAGAGCAGCCTCGGACGGAGCTGAATGACTTTTGACGTTTGCCTCGACCTGTAAGCACTAGATCAAGCATCTGGAAGTTTTCCTGGTCCAGGAAGGTGGAGCAGACTCGGAGTGACCCTGCATGTTTGGCTTAGCGGATGATCAACATGTTGCAACGTCAGGTGTGCTTTATGTTCCTGTCGCTGTGCCTTGTGCAAGTGACAAGATCGAGAGCCTGACACATTCCAGCCCTATGTGCGATCACCAGAATAAGTTCAGCGGATCTCAAGACGAGTTATGACAACCACGACAATGACCTCAGAGCTTCTTGCAATGGCAGGTCAAACGACTACTTCGTTGGGACTGTGGTAGCAGTGGTGAGTGCTTGCCTTCATGCAGCCGCTTGGTGATCAGTGATGCTACGCCATACTAGGAGGGGCGACTGTCAGGGGTGCTGTCGTTCCGGTGATCGGATGGACAGGGCTTGTGATGCTGAAACGGTGTAGCTACCGATGAGCTTTGGAGTTCCTGGCGCGTGAGTTTCAATCGCAAGAGGTGCCCGGAAGGAAGGAATCCCATTGCACTTCTGCCCAAAGGGGTCGTGAGATGTCTCAGAGTCTCAGCCTGTCCATTTCTTCAAGAGCTCAGACACATGCTCGCTGTGCCGCCCTGGGTATCGAGCCCACACCGGTGCACATCCCAGCTGCGTCCCACCCAGGTGTGTCCCTGCGCTGTGCGCATGATGGAGGTGGGATCTGGGCAAGTGCAGTGCTATGGGCAGACCACGGGAGCTGCTGTTGCTGCAATAATCTTGTGAATTGCTCAGCATACTGCCACCAGGGAGTCCACCCGCTGGAGATCCAGCTTTTCCAGGATGCGTTTGCGACACTGGCCACTGGTCATGATAGGTTAGGGGTAGATGTGGATGCCCGCGTTGGTCAGACATGCTTTCTGGGCTGCATAAAGAGAACGCCAAAGGCTACAATTCCACTGGCTGCCATGTCTGGTGGGCCTGCGGTGGATGTAGAGGCTGATCTGCATGTTTTGTGAGGGTTGGACGTTCTACTACACTAGGAACACAACAGAGCGTGCAGCACTTTGTGGTTCTTGTCGCGCTACCACTGTTTCTGATCGCTCGCGTTCAGATCTACTCTGACAGGTGTTACAAGCTGCCACAGAAGTTATTTATGCTTCACTCCTGTCATTGCCACTTTGGCCGGGCTTCTGTTTGGATCCGGACGAATAGGAATCTTAATTGGCCAGGTTTGGAGCCATGTTCATTTCTCGTACGTGATCTACTTCACCGTGGCGGGGTTGACAGCCAGCTTTTTGGCACATGCCTCAGACATGGGGCTCTGTGGCAGGGCTTGAGCTGTCGAAGTCGTGATTGTAAGTAGTCCTCAGTGTGCATCTGTCACCTTAGGCCGTTTTCACCAGGAGAATGCTCGAGTTGTTTGGCAGCATGGCATGTTCTGCCGCTCGCTCGCCAACTAAGTTCATCGCTGGCTGGCGGATGGCTCCCGCCGCAGGCCTAACATGTGTAGACATCTTTTCAGGAGATGATGCATCTCACGCCTGTTGTGCCTAGCATCGCGTACTCTTTGCATCCAAGCAGTGTAGGACAGCGACCAAGAGAAATCCTTCACAGCGTGCGTCCGAACATCGCCGAAGCCCTCGCAACTGAGCTTCCTCACTCAGGTCACGAAGGCATCACTGTTCACCTACACGGAGATTCCTACGTCATTCATAGTCCAGGCAATGCGGACAAGCGTTTGAGACACAACGGAATGACTTGCCAGTGAATCTGCGTCGCTTCGGCCCTGACATACGGACAGGATTGGGTCAAACCAACACTTATCCCGCAGACGAAATTCAGTCGGATAAGGGGGGTTGCCGTGACACACGTGATGCTGATCGACCAAACTTTTGTGCAGCAGGCCTGACCCACCAAGTCCCGAAAGTACAGAAATCGATTCTGCCTGACCTTGCGATATACGTTCACGTTTCTTGTCGAAGAATTGTTCAGATCGTTCGAGCCTGAGCAGGTCTACCTGTTCCAAGACATCCCCGCAGCGAGACAAGTGTTGGGAGCATCGATGATCGTAATAGCCACGTGTGGGAAGCTTAGCCATTTGTCCCGGGGCAACACTGCCTCCATGTGTGCTACCAGCAGGATGCATGTAGTCCACTCTTCAGGCGTGCGACTCCGCTGTGAAAGCTATGGGTTCACTGACAACAAGGCGTGCCCAAGGGGAACCAAAAACATGTCGGCCAGGTCGGGTGCATGAACAGGCTACTTGTAGGCATGGCTTTCGGAGGTCTATCTACACACATGACATGTACAGGGTCAACACAGAGCAAGGGAAGCTGGTGTGCCAGATTGTCACTCGGTTGAACCCTTGCCCCCGTCAGGCTTCAGACGAGTTGGTGCCCGAGGCTGGGGTCTTGTCGCCTTTGCTGCCAAACCACTGCCTCCAACTATCGGCCATCATTCCCCTGAGAGCGGGCAAGGGAGTGATGCTGAGGCTTCTGATGTCTGTAGGCTTACAAGATTTCACGGAAGGAATGAAGCAACCCTGCAGACGATGCCACAACTCAGAACTTCATGTCTTTTTGTGGGGAAACCGAACCGCGTGCTGTCAGTAGGTGGAAAGTCCGCGAGAAGTCGATCAGAGAGAATGGACACCGACTCCTTCGAAAAGCCCAAGCAAAGAGGACCGAACAAGAAACGAGACGGCACGAGAGGTCGTCCGGCAGCAGCAACACAAAAGCCACGCGAGCCACCCAAGCCACAAGAGTCAGAAGGCGAGCGCTTGCAAGAATGATCGCGCTTCTTTTCACGAAACAACGAAATAAAGATCAACATACCGAGGACCAGGACGTCGAGTGGACCGCTCTTTGATTGAGACAGCCAGAGACAGAGAGCGAGAGAAAGAGAGAAACAGAGAGAGCGGGGGAACCCAAAGCCTGCTCGCGTGCCGGGAGGCAGCTTGACTGCTTCCTTTGGCTGTGTGGAAGAAGAGGGGGAGGTGGAGACAGTGCAAGAAGCCTTGTGGTGGGGGAGGTTGACAGTTACAGACAGGCAGTGCAGCCAGGCGTTTTACTAGGGGTGTAGTGGTCTGTTTGTGGCGCAGGTGTGTCCGAACGTTTGGGGGAACAGCCGGCAGTCACTGTTTGTGCGAAAAGCTCCACAGACACCTACAGCAGCTGACTACTTGAGCAAGTTAAAAAATTCGAATTGCGGTGTGCTGCTTATTTTTCGGGGAAGAAGTACACTGCCGGAGGTGAAGTAGTTGTGGCATGCTGGCTGCACAGCCCCTTCCCACCAAGTCCTCTTACGTAACTTTGGCTTGTTTCATTGTTTTGCCATGCTTGTTAAGAAAGTGGGGAAGTGTGAGCGAAATCCCACTGCACTAAATAAAGATAGCAGTATGTAGTGCCAGTACGGACATGTATTTGTCGGGGCAGCGAGGCGAGTTCGACTTGAGCAAGGAGGTTTGCATTAGCTATGGCTCTTTTAGTGGGCTTTTGTGTTGTTTATTATTTCTCGATGATCATTTACCTCCTTGTTTGACTCGGGGCTTGCATACAGGCACTACGCGGTCTTTAGGTTTTCGGACGAGCTCCCTGCGGTGCGACTTTGTCAGCTGGGCGGGTGGGAAAAAATAAAGATAGCAGTGACACTGAAAAGATATGTGGTAAACCTTAAATTGCCTTAAATATACGTGCCGTTCAATTGGCTCAACATCCTTTACTTTCACACCGTCCTACAAAGCCGTAACATACGAGCAGGCCTTAGCGCCCGGGGGGCCTGACTCGCCCCTTAAGTGGGGGGAGGCCCAAGGGCCAACTCCCTTAGGGCCGACAGCAAGCAAGCAAGCAAGAGAGAGAGAGAGAGGCGTTGACGCCCCAGTTTGGCACCAACCACAGTAAGGGCTGGCAAGCAAAAACTAGCACGAAGCCGGGAACAAGCTGGGAGCCGAACCAGTGACACCCGATTCAGGGCGAGGGAAGAGATGTTAAAGAGGCTCTGCAAGCAGGGTGTGTTCCAAGCTCGCCAACGTGGAAAACAAACCAGTTCCGCGTTGGTCTGGGGCAGGCAGCGGCCTTCACGGGAGGGGTGGCAATCTGGCTGTGGCCATCAGGACCACAAAGATGCGGACGACGTGGAAAACGAGCCCCTCCTGTCCGAGGAATGGCGGCCAACATCACAGTCCATGAGAAGGCAATGGCAGGACTTGCTACATCTGCCTTGATTCGGCCAACTGCAAAAACATCCATAGGGGCGTCACATGTGCATAAAACATGAGCAGGCTGCAGCCGAGCTGATGGGACGGAAGGCTGAGGAGTCCGGTGGGGACAACTTATTTAGGCAGTCCACAGCTTGGCGGCGAATCTATGCGCCCACAGCTTCAACCCAACTGCTGTAAGCATCAGAATATCATGAACACAAGCAGATTCCGGCAGCTGGACTGCTTGCGGTTTCACGACAGTTGCCGGAATGGGTGAAGCGAGTTCGCTCATTTGAATGGTGGAGCGGTGCCGTCATGCCTGTGGCTCGACTCCTCGTTGAGATTCGTTGCGGCAGAAAAGAAAAAGACACAGAGCAGGAAGCTTGGGCGGAGCGGAGTGACTTTATGCAGACGTCCACAATGCCCTGTGAGAGCCGTCATTTCTCCCAGCCCCAGATTCAACATCGTAGGTCAGCCGCGATGGAGTAGACAACGATTCGGTGGCCGAGGACCTGCTGTTACTCAGTGAGGCATTGCAGTGCGAAACGCAAGTATGCAGGACACCGTGGAGCTGGCCGAGTTCGTAGCCCCGCCGTCGCTGGCAACGTGACACGTTTGTCCATCGACACACGGGTCACGAGAGTTCGCTCACACAAACACAATTTTGGCCGCTAGCCATACTCAAGCGACCATCTTTCCGAGTGCAGCCACTCCGTATCTGCGCACCACGAGTGTGCAAGTTGACTGCCTCCGGTGCCAAAGGAAGCACCGTGCAGAAGGCTACGTGGTGCTTCCCAGTCCAACTGAGTATCAATCTAGGGTTGTCTGCCTCTGCGTTGAAGAAACCCCGTCAGATCGGACACAGACACTGGGCTTGAAGCACTCGAGCTACAGGATTTCCGGGAGCAGGATGCATTCGCACCCTTCTTTCGGGTCTTTGTTTGTGTTTTGACCATGCTCTGCAATTTTGCATGTGTCTACTGTTGCAGCTGCCGACCGTTCTGGGATGGCTGCACAAGTCAGATAGCACTCATGTGATCGTGGTTCAACAGCATGCCGCAGCATGCCGGAATGAGAAATGCGCGGAGTGCATCCAGGCCCGGGGGCCCATCATGGCACACAGACCGACTTGCATCCGTCCATATACCACCGAACAAGTTAGACGGCGCACGCATAACACAAGACGGAGCGGAACGGACGCGGACCCTCACCTTAATAGCAGCAGGACGGCACCACGAAGAACATCAACAATCGAACGAACTCGATACGGATCGCCAATGGCTTGATAGACATGTGTCACATGTACTGCACGAGTTAAGGGGGGTTTCGTCCTAGGCTCGCTGTCAGGCTTTTGAAACTCATACTCTTCAGATGTACGCTCCTAGCCATAACAGGAACACTCCGGGCTGGCATGTCTCCTGGAGCTTCTTCGAAACTGCACGCACTTTTAGCACAGTCGCTGATTCACACCACGAGTCTTTATACTGCCTGGTCTGCCCTTCGAAACAGGGTTCACAGGCACATAAGTTCAATACGCAAAGCAAACCAACCTATGCAAAAGTGCACGCCGCAACTTGAACACTCTCTTGCCACGGTTCATCAAGTCAGATGCTTGATCGGGGACGGCGTCGTGCTCTCCTGCACTCGGTGCGGCTCTCGAAGCAGCAACGAGCAACCCACCTGGTGTCAGCTACAACAACTCAGTGGCGGCACGTGGCTGTCATCCTTGCTCCGCAGTGCCCTAACAAGCGACTGGAAGACCTGGCGATCGCAAGATTTGCGCAGCCCAAATTAGAAGTAGGCCCGTAGGCCCCAGATTGAATTCCCAATTCCAAGCACATCTTTCCCTTTCCGACGTGCATACACACAGTTCTGCCAGCAATGTGGGGTTCGTCGAAGACATGATCGCGCTTTCAAGAAGGCTGCGGGCGAAGGCCAAGCCGGGCATGAAGTGCAAACATGTCGAGAAGAGGAACATATGACAGCAAGAGCGGAACAACAGTGCTAACAAAGGTCGCAAGGCCAAACAATGTAACATCTTCATGCAGTCGGGCTTGGCGTATCACCGAAACACAGGCCGAAGAAGTGTTAGTGTTGAGATTGTGCATCGGGACAGGTGCAACCTCCTTCAACAGCCGGAGATGAGGCACCAGCAGCCCTCACTGAGACCCAATGGTTCAAAGAGCAAGCAGTGAAGGCCTGGGCGGAAGATTTCCTTCGGTACAAGGCAAGTGTTGGAAGCTATTGCAACTGTTGCAGTCTTGGTGAAGCTGCTTGCGACAGGTTCAACGGTTAATGGTGCGGAGGCAACTTCAGGGTGCAACTCAGCAGCAGTTTCGCCCGTTGGTTGGGTATTCCGGTTCGGCGTTTTGCCAAGTTCCGTGATGCCTGCTTGTCAACAGACGTTGCTGAGGTATTAGACAGGCTGGAGCTGGAGAAGGTTGGTCTGTTGCAGAGGCACGGGTGAAATCCCTTCGCTGAACAAAAGCAAGAGTGTAAGTCCTTGCTTGAGAAGCTGTGAAAGTCGCAAACTTGCAGATGAAATCTCAGGGCCTGGCGAGGCGGCTTTGGATTTCCCATGGAAGTCTCTCAGGATTCGCTAGCGTTGAAATACCAGGGTTGAATGTCATAGAACCCTAGTATCCTAGAACGGTTCGAAACCCTGGGGACGCTGTGAGTTTGCAGGAGGTGCGGTCTCGGCTTCTCCGAGGCCAAAACTTTGTCCCCGGCCGCTCCCTCAGTGAAGCGGAAATCTAAACTCATATGCTGCTTGCTTACCGGGTTAAGATGTACCCCAATTTGCCATGAGGATCTTGCGTAGTGTTGCGGCCCGTGGAGCTACGATGTGCCATTCTGCTCTGCTTTGACCTCAGACCTGCAGAGACACCTGCACTTTAGACATGCGGGCTGTGGGTGAGGCGAACCCTACTTCAGCGCTTCAGGCTCGTCTCTGGACTTGTCGGGTCTAACGGGTTTTGCCCTAACGGGTTTAGACTGGCAGGCAGCTCCCAGGATGAACCTGGCTACTTCTGTGCGGTGGATGAGCGCGATCGACACCTCGCCTCCGAGGAAGCCGCGATGTCGACTTGGGGAGTTCCAGCGGATTTCAGCTTAAGAACACCGATGTTTGTCCGCACCTGTGACGCCGGGTTGACCTGCAAAAGCAGTAGCTTTCTTTCCCTGAGGCTCAAGGCTCAACTATGAGCGTCGCCTGTGCACAGCTTGCAGGATGTCATCCATGTGACGGAGTCTGAGCTTAAGGAGCCGGACGGGGCTTGCAAGTTCGAGCGCCCGAGAGTCCTGTTGTCATTCTTTCATTCCTCTCAGGAGTCAGAGTTCGCTTTCCCAATTCAGGCTGGCGATCTATTGCAAGCAAATGGGGTAAACAGGAGGGAACGTCCTGATGCCCGTTTCAAGAGCTGCTACATGCCACGGATTGTCAGGCTCGCACAGTTACCCACTGGTTAGAGCCTGTTTCTTGGCTCCGATGGCACATGCTGTTTCCGGGTTGAGTTGCATATTCACATCTGGAGTGTTGCCTGACACAGTCCAGGTGGTTACTCTCGGCGCGTTCCTTCCCAACGATCGCCTCACCAAGATTCTGAGACTTGTACAGGGGGGCCATAAGCCCGCATTGGCGGACCTCCTGCTCAAGTAAAAGAGGCCCTGGCTCAGCGATTTCTGAGAGAGTTTTGAAATTGATGCACACTTGTGCTGCAGCCGCTTAAGTGAGAACACAAGAAAACCTAGTTTGATACTACACGGGAGTCCCCAAAGGTCGGCCATATGCGAGCAGTTTCGGCAGATGTGGCACACGTCGTCGTGAAGAGATCATAAGAGGTCCTTCACTTAAAAACTGCAGCATCCAGACATGTAAGCGCCCGACTTTGACAGGTGATGGAAAAGCTTCTCACTCTTGATGCATAAGAATGGCACATGTCTTCCGGGAGCACCTCTTCGATGTTGGCAGAAGCTGCTGGCGCTCCGGAGATAGGCTGGCCAGAGAAGAATCCGTCGCAGACGGCTGCCATCTACTTTGGGCACTGCAGCTCAAAGAAGTAGCATACTGTATTGATCTGATACTTACATCAGGAGCAAGCACAGCTTTCGTTTGCATCGCTTGTCACACGGAGGTCCGTGCGACGTCCGAGGTTCAGGACTTGAGCATTACCAAGAAAATACACTTGCCTTGGTTTGCCACCGACAAGCCTGCCAAAGAGCCACCACGGCAAAGCGTAAGTACTGCAGGGCAAAGAATGTGAGAAGCAAGACAGGTAGCAAAGCAAAGCGGAACGAAGATGAACGGAGAACGTTCACTTGAGTAATGCGGTGCAGGCAGGATTGGCCACCGGAACTCCATGGGAGAAGTCTGTTAAACGTGTCGGCACAGGTTTTGTTGCGTGTCTCCAGTTTTTGCTCGGTGTTTTAAGCAGATGATACAGGGATGGCACACCGCCAATCTCGCAATGTAAGCGTTCGCAAGACTGGCTAAGGCATGACCCAAAAATATGAAAGCTCGACACTGTGGTCGGTCGTCGTCGTTTGATTTGTTTTGGTCGTCCAAGTCGACGAGAGCCGGCTGCTTCACAGGCCCGGCTGTGCTGGCTGTGCGGCCTTCCACGGTGCCGGGTGCAGGATTGGGGCTCTTCGCAGCAGAGGCCTTCCCGGGATAGATTTTGGTCAGGGTTCGTGCCGAACTCGTTGCAGGTTTAGTCCTTTGATGCTGTCCTTTGCATCTAGATTCTAGATGCAGTTGCCGGTTGGTTTGGCTGCCGCTCGTCACCTGCACCCGCTACCCACTGAGATCAGCACGAATCACTGAATGTTCATTGCATCAGGATATCGAACCCCTCACCATAATTGGCGAGTACACGGGTGAAGTGAAAGATTTGGCGGCAAGCTCGGCGTTCGTAAGGAGAGCAGACTGTTGGATTTATCGTTAGTCTAGATGGGCCTCAGCTGTCTAGCACTGCTTGAGCACATATCCCAACGATTCTCGGTTTCGGCTAAGAAGCCAATGACAAGACTGTTACAAATCTGATCCGCCCAGGGAGCTGGATCCTGTGCAGTGCGGCATGCCATCTGAGGCCTCGTACGGTGCCAAAGTTGATCGGCTAGGCTCCTTGATGGAACAGCGATGGAAATGGGCGGCTCCGCTCACCGCAGAATCTGGTGCTAGCTGAGGCCACAGCGAGCTGCACCCCTTCTATCTCCGACCCGGTCTTCTGGTCGCTGAGCGAGATTCTCACCAAGGCACAGCTCGTTTAGCTTCTCTTCCACCCGCTGCAGGTCGACCCGACGGATGAGCATGGCTGTTTGCATCCAGAGTCTTTGTCGAGCCCCCAGTGATGTAGGCAAGCCTGCGACAGGCATGTGACAGAATTCCAGCAAGCTGCCATGTCATGCTCTCATGCCGCAGTCTCTGGCTGGAGAGCTAGTGCCTGTACATAGCCCTTTTTCTTATGGCACATTCGAAGCGACCTGGCCCGGAGATCTTGGGAGCATCCAAGAGAGCGCGCGGAGCCGACGGAAACGACAAGGCCTCTTGGCTCCCGCTGCTCGGCGCTCGGCTGCCTCCGAGGGAGCACCTCGGCAAAGCGCGGAGAGAGAGCACCGAGAGGGCCCGTGCCCTCCGTGCCCTCCGTGTCCTCTCCTTCCCCCACCAGGCTGGCGCTGGCGACGGATTG
The DNA here is from genome assembly GCA_905221615.1 of Symbiodinium sp. CCMP2592. Lineage (NCBI taxonomy): Eukaryota > Dinophyceae > Suessiales > Symbiodiniaceae > Symbiodinium > Symbiodinium sp. CCMP2592. Next base: position 111,820 of record CAJNDT010000876.1, read on the forward strand.
CGGCGGCAGCGTCGGCCCGGTTTCGGCTCCCAAGCTGCAAGTGGCACCCTCTTGCGAAAGCGGTCTCTTTTGCCCAAAAAAACTGCAGCTGGTAGCAACATCTGAATCTGCAGCGCGTGCCTTCTCAAGGCGCTGTCCGACCTCGGGGTGCCGTTCAGGCACATCTTCGCATGTGAGTCCGATCCCTCGAGCACCAGGGCCGCACAGTCTGACAGTGTGGTTGCGCACCGGCAGAGGAAGCTGAGAGCATGGTGCGTGGGGCGCGATCACACATCCTCAGACCATCTCACACCAAGGTCAGCAGCTCCTGGCATCACAGGCAGACTCCAGACCAGAACGTGCCCGGGTCCAGTACTAGCAGGGCAACATGCGAAGCCAATCGTTAGCAAAGCCGATGGTACTAGTCCGAAACAGCAATCAACACTCATTGCCAGAGGCTTGTTTGGCAGCATGATTGGCCGAGACCGTGGATGCTATTGCCTCGTGTCCGGTCGGTGGATGCCAATGCCAAAGGCGGGCATGGGGCACTTGTATGCTCAGCACACAACAGAGTAATAGAGAGAACTCCAAGCTGTGCTTCATCTAGAGTTTGGCTTGGGGCGCATTCTTCCCTGAGCAGAGGTGGAGCCCGATATTTACATCTCCAATGCTGGCACACACGGCCCAAATCCCGACCGCTTCTTTGCAGCCGTGAAGTACATCATGGAGTACCAACCTCGCATGGTGATATTGGAAGACCTGGTAGCAGCCTGCAGACAGGAGCCCATTAAGAAGCTCGGTCAGAGCACCTAGGACCTAGACTAGACCATAAAAGGACGAGGCCGAGGCTCCCACTTTGCCGCTGACCGAGCCAGTTTTCAACAACAGGCAGCTGAAGGGTAAGTGTCAATGCCGGGCTTATCGGCCCCGGTCACACACCCGAGAAAGAGGCATATTGTGTATTACGTTGACCGCTTCGGACAGCCTTTTCGAAGCAGGATCCACAAGGGAACCTTCCAGCAGATGCGATTCTTGCTCTTCTCGAGCAAGCTGGAGATTACGAAGTAGATGCTTTCCAGGCCACTCGGATGCTTGCCAGCGCTGGAGTTTTAGTCGACAGTTTGGGGGCTGTTAAGTTTGAAGCATCGCACCGCTGCATGGGCGCGCCACTACAGACAGGAAAAGTCAGGAAAACATGTCCAGTCCTGGGCACTTCGAACGATAATCGGCAGGTACTGGCCTCCAACTATGGGCTGCCCCAGCGCCGACAGCGCGTGTACTACGTCGCGAGCATGCAAGCAGGAGGAAATGCTGTGCTCAGACGAACCGGATTCCAGACAAGGAAATGTCACTAAGAAAGAAAGCCCCTCCTGTCGTACTTGCAGTGGTTGGTAGTTGTAAGCCCAGCCCCGGTCCTGAGAGGTCATGGTTGGTCGCCAATTTCTTCGGCCTGCCAGACGGTCTGGTCGCGATCGAGATGCGCAGGCAAAGTTCCACTGCAACAAACCGAATCCAATGGATGGTTCGGGAGAAGTCACCCTGAAAAGTTTATGTTGAGGCTGCTAGGTGTGGCTACTACCTTCGAGGGCTTGGGTTGGCTTAAAGAGGGCCGTTGCTGCTACTGTGCTACTCATTTGCTCTTACTGCTACTGGTATGGCCACGGGGACCATGAGTGGTCCTTAGTTTGCTGCCAGGCTCACATTTGTCAACGCACGTGGCCCCGGGTTGCTCGACGAATGTGTCAACGACTTGATGCCTGAATTGGCCTCAACAACAGCTTGCAGGCAAGCAGCAGCAACAACAAGAAGAACAGCCTCAGCATGGCAACACCATAGCCCAGAGCCCAGAATGTAAACCTCAAAATAGCCACAACCATCAGCAACACCGCTACCGTCAACAAGACCACGAAGCAAACCACGACGAACCAAAAACAACATCCGAAGTCAACACTGTTGCCACCAGCAAGGCCAAGCTGTGTATCTAGGTAACAACCTCAACCATACCGTAAATATTCGGCATGAAGTCTCCCAACGCATTCAAGACGTTAAGCGTACTTGGTTGAAGCTTCACGTTTTCTGGAAGGACACCAGCGCTAATCGGAAATGGCAGCTTCTTATCTACGACGCAGTTATCAGGAGCAGATTGCTTTATGGACTTGAAACAGTTCATTTGACAAAATCATTAGCACGAAAGCTGAATGCGTTTCACCACAGAGGCTTGCGTAAGATATTGCATTTAGATGCTACATATGTCAACCGGGCAAATACAAATGCCAAGCTGTTCGAACTTGCAACACAAGCAGCTGGAAGACAAATCATGCCTTTTGACCAAATGCTTGATGCCAGAAGGGTTAGGCTGGCCGGTCACATTCTCAGATCCTCTAATTCTGATCCACTTAGACAGGTTAGCTACAAGCCGGATTCAGCTGAGCCCTTCGAGGTAGGTCGCAGAAGAGTAGGGCGACCCAGACAACAATGGTTATCCGAAGTTAATTCGTTGGTTTACGCTAGATATTCGAATTACCCATATGATGGTTCTAATCACCAGAATACACTCATTCTTCAAAAAGCTCAGAATAGAGAGTTCTAGGGTCTCCCATCCCAGCGCCGAAGCGCAGTTCAATCTGTCTCCAAGCAGAATGCGCATGGCGTTTGAAAAAAAAAAGAACAACGAAAAGGGCAGGTCGTCCAATTAAACTGTAGTGTTTGCATTCTCTCGGCTCGAGCCGAGAAGCTCCCGAACGAGTTCACGCTCTCGATTGAGAAGAGAAGTGGCTCCATTTGCCATTAGCCTTTGTTCATGAATGCACTTGAAAACCACTGCGTGCAGTTGCTACATGAGCGTTCCTGCTAGCACTGCTGCATTCTTGAGGGAGCACAGAGGCCAGAAGTACTATCGTGTTCGGAATGGTAACGGGTACAGTAGCTAGCAAACCGCTCGAAAGAGACTCGAGAATTTGAGAACAAGGAGCAGACTGCTCGAACGAGAACAGAGAAGTTGAGAACAAGGAGCAAACCGCTCGAAAGAGACTAGAGAACTCGAGAGCAAGGAGCAAACCGCTCGAAATGAACCAGAGAATTTTTAGAACAAGGAACAAAGCGCTCGGAAGAGACTAGAGAAGTTGAGAACAAGGAGCCAGCCGCTCGAAAGAGGCTAGAGAAGTTGAGAACAAGGAGCAAACAACTCGAAAAGAACTAGAGAAGTTGAGAACAAGGAGCACACCGCTCGAAAAGGACTAGAGAACTTGAGAACAAGGAGAGATTAGAAACTTTGAGAACAAGGAGCAAACCGCTCAAAAAAAAATTAGAACATTCAAGAACAAGGAGCAAACCGCTCAAAAGAGAACAAACCCCTCGAACGAGATAGGAAATCTTGAGAACAAGAAGCAAACTGCTCCAAAGAGACTAGAGTAGTTGAGAACAAGAAGCAAGCCGCTCGAAAAGAACTGAAGAAGTTGAGAACAAGGAGCAAACCGCCCGAAAGATACAGTACTAAAGATTTTGAGAACAAGGAGCAAACCGCCCGAAAGAGACTAAAGATTTTGGGAACAAGGAGCAAACCGCTCGGAAGAGGCTAGAGAATTTGAGAACAAGGAGCAAACCGCCCGAAAGATACTAAAGATTTCGAGAACAAGGAGCAAACCGCCCGAAAGAGACTAAAGATTTTGAGAACAACGAGCAAACCGCTCGAAAGAGACTAGAGACTTTGAGAACAAGGAGCAAACCGCCCGAAAGAGACTAAAGGTTTTGAGAACAAGGAGCGAACCGCTCGAAAGAGACTAGAGAACAAGGAGCATACCGCTCGAAATGAACTAGAGAATTTTTAGAACAAGGAGCAAACCGCTTGAAAGAGACTGGGGAATTCCAGAACAAGGAGCCAGCCGCTCGAAAAGGATTAGCGAATTTGAGAACCCTTCTCTAGTCTTTTTTCAGCGGTTTGTTCCTTCTTCTCAGAGTCTCTAGTCTTTTTCGAGCGGTTTTCTCCTTGTTCTCAAATTCTCTAGTCTCTTTGGAGCGGTTTGCTCCTTGTTCTCAAAACCTCTAGTCTCTTTCCAGCGGTATGCTCCCTGTTCCAAAAATTCTCTAGTTCATTTCGAGCGGTTTGCTCCTTGTTCTCACATTGTCTAGTTTTTTGTCTGGCGTTTTGTTCCTTGTTCTAAAAATTCTCTTGTGCATTTCGAGCGGTTTGCTCCTTGTTGTCGATTCTCTAGCCTCTTTCGAGCGGCTGGCTCCTTGTTCTCAACTTCTCTAGTCTCTTCCCAGCGCTTTGTTCCTTGCTCTAGAAATTCTCTAGTTCATTTCGACCGGTTTGCTCCTTGCTCTCGAGTTCTCTAGTCTCTTTCGAGCGGTTTGCTCCTTGTCCTCAACTTCTCTATTCTCTTTCGAGCGGTTTGCTCCTTGTTCTCAACTTCTCTAGTTTCTTTTCGAGCGGTTGCTCCTTGTTCTCAAATTCCCCAATCTCTTTCGAGCGGTTTGCTCCTTGTTCTCAACTTCTCTAGTCTTTTTCGAGCGGTTTGCTCCTTGTTCTCAAAACTCTCTAGTTCATTTCGAGCGGTTTGCTCCTTGTTCTCAAATGCTCCAGGCTGTTTCGAGCGGTTTGCTCCTTGTTCTTAACTTCTCTAGTCTCTTTCGAGTTGCTTTCTCCTTCTTCTCAAATTCTCTAGTCTCTTTCGAGCGGTTTGCTCCTTGTTCTCAAAATCTTTAGTCTCTTTCGAGCGGTTTGCTCCTTGTTCTCAAATGCTCCAGGCTGTTTCGAGCGGTTTGCTCCTTGTTCTCAACTTCTCTAGTCTCCTTGAGCGCTTTGCTCCTTGTTCTCAACTGCTTCAGTTCTTTTCGAGCGGCTTGCTTCTTGTTCTCAACTACTCTAGTCTCTTTGGAGCAGTTTGCTCCTTGTTTCTCAAGATTTCCAATCTCGTTCGAGCGGTTTTTTTCTCTTTCGAGCGGTTTGCTCCTTGTTCTTAAGTGCTCTAGTTTTTTTTGAGCGGTTTGCTCCTTGTTCTCAAAGTTTCTAATCTCTCCTTGTTCTCAAGTTCTCTAGTCCTTTTCGAGCGGTGTGCTCCTTGTTCTCAACTTCTGTAGTTATTTTCGAGTTGTTTGCTCCTTGTTCTCAACTTCTCTAGTCTCTTTCAAGCGGTTTGCTCCTTGTTCTTCAAGTCTCTAGTCTCTTTCGAGACGTTTGCTTCTTGTTCTCAAATTCTCTAGTCCTTTTCGAGCGGCTTGCTCCTTGTTCTCAAATCCTCCAATCTCTTTCGAGCGGTTTGCTCCTTGTTCTCGTAGGCTTGTTGATTCAAGTACAATCAGTTACACTTGTCACGATGGGCCCATGTCGAAGGCAATAGCGAGATTGCATATCGTTGAGTCTTGAATGGACCCACCGGGCCTGGCACGCCAAGGCGATCCAAACTGGGCTACAGGTGGAATCCGCTCACCTACACTGCCCAACAACACTCACCCAATCCTGTCCAGGGTGGCAAGACGAGTGCAAACACGGATGTCCGGATGCGCTTCTACCCCGACCAATCAAAGTCCCCCCCTCGCCCCTTGGGGAAGTCGATTTTTTGCATTAGCGAAACAATCGCCAGTAAATGCAAGCTCTTCGCTACACCCCAGTAATTCTCTTGAGGCCGAATCCGAAACAGAACCACTTCGGCACTTCTTCAGCGGGTTTTGCAGGCACATCTGAAACCCTTATCAGACATGACTAATTACGAAAGAAACAGCAACGAAAGAACATGAGAGAGAGTGAGAGAGATGCGGCAGAAGAGGTCTGCTCCCGCCTCAAACCCCGAGCAAAGCAAAGATGCGGCAGAAGCGGCCAAAGCATTACCATCACCACAAGCAGTAACATGCCATGGAGATATGCAAATCCAAGTAGCGTGGCAGGCTCAGCTTGAGCGAGTCAGAGAAGGACTTGAACAACTTCATGTCCATGTGGTGCCCCAGCTGAAGACAGAGGGGGTACTACACTGGCTGGCACAGGATTCGTTTGAATGTTCAGCCGAATCCAAGCAACAGCTTGGCTCATGCAGTCTGGATGCAATCGTCGCGATTTCGCTGTAGCTACAGCCCGTGCGAGTCGGAATCATGAGAAGCGCAAAACACGCTTCGCCGGCCTCGTGGAAGTGCGCATGTCTGAGTGCAAGCAGGCCAACTCCAGCCCGAGCCCGGATGCGGAAGAACTCCTCAGCGAGGGCCGCTTGGATGGACCTGCCCTTGGTGGCCGACTGAATTCGGACACCAGCGATGCAAGCGGGACCGACGGGGCTCTTCACAGGGGTTGCTGTAGGGCCTAGGGCGGGTTGTCCCGCGCTCCGCGGAGGAGCTCGAGCTCGAGCTCCGTCGACGAGGAGTCCAAAGGGATTGAGTCGCTTCTGGCGATGACATCCGACGCTGCCTGGCTCATCTTAGGAAACACTGTCGTGACCTGCAGGAAAGCTGCACACCCTACTGCCCCCAAGAAGCAGACCCAGGCCAGCTATTTGCACAGAAGGCTCCGGCACGAACTGCGGCTCGCAGCCGATGACCTGACCTACTTCTCTGAAGCAGGACCACAGCTGGCCAAGTGTTTGGGCGAGCGAATTCGGCTTTCTGGGCTGGAGGTCTTCATGAGGTTTCGCACCGGGAAGTCGTGGCGACTCACGATAGGTGTGTGACACTCGCTGTGCCACTACTATCCAATACTCAGGTGGCTCCGGACCTACAGGGAGGCGGACCTGTGCCAGATACACTGGCTTCGTGCCCGGAGTCAGGGGCGCGAAATCCGTTTTGTCTCCATCTCACAGGCGCGGCGAGACCTTACTTGCGATTGTGATGTGAAGCTAAAGGGCAGGTTTTGGTTTCTGAAAGCTGTGAACCGACAGGATGCACACCGAGCATCCTTGAGCTTCACGGGAGAGATTCCTCCTCTGGCTGCCAACACCAGGCTTTGGTCCTACAGGCCAGGAGATTCCCTGGGCTTCAACATGAGCTTAAAGCCTTAAAGCGCAAGATCACAGAAGCGGCAGTGCAGAACTGGATATGCATCTATGAGGTTGCAGCGTGTACTCCGGGGAGAGGAGATGATGATGCTCCAAGGTTGGCCAGCCGAGACCCGTTTGCGTCCTTCATCGCTTTTGGAACAGCACTGCACCTTCGCCGCTGCCGACAGGTTTCAAGCCGCATCATTGGCACCTCGGGAGTCTCTCCGAGTCGACGATTAGCCGCATGGCGGGCAGCGCCATGAGCGTCCATATGACCTCCGGGCTGCAATGGGTCGTCGAACTCTAAAGCCTGACATGCTGGGTTTACCTGCCATAGTTGAGCTAGGAACAGGTTTTCACGTGATCTTCGCGGCCAAAGATAGGAAGAGGAGCAGTGGTCCCTTGGCAGGATTGCAGCTATTCTTGCCGCCGTGTTGGCCAGCGTGGATCTGAAGGCGCAGCTACTAGCTGGCTGAACAAAACCTGCCGAATTCGATTACATCTCAAGCGAGATGGCTGCTTAAAGTGGTACGAAGCTCTGTAGACACACCACTGAAGCTGCAGCGGTAGCAGTTTGCGATGGCCAGATACATCCAGATTATGATCGCAGCGCCAGTGCTCTGCCAGGCTCCGCTGCAAGAAGCCCGCCGGCGCACCATCAGCCTCGCCGAGCTGCGAAGCAGGACTCCGACAGATCTGGAGCTTAAAAAAAACTTGGGATCCCTTTCAACTTGTCGGGCCCTGTAGTCTGCATCCTAATTAATTGCCAGGAAGCACGCGTCATTGGGAGTTAGTTGTTTTCGGATCTCATGATCATTGTTGGATGTTACTGTAGGGTTCAGGCTACTGATAACTTGGAATGAGCGAGCCCCAAAGCTGAGCCACACGGCCTTGGATGGGCTTCTCTTATGTGTTTTGCACGCAAGGCACATCTTTTCGCATTTCATGTCTCCCAAGCTTTGCGCTTGCAGATACGCGGGGATTCGACAGCGCCTAAATGGCTTGCGCCGACATGCAAGACTTGGAGCATGAAGCTTTGGAGCAAAAGCGGTGCTGCAAGTTCTTGCCATGGGAGCAGCAGTCACCCACCCGTACCTTACTGTGTTCGTAGAGTTCAGCGGCGGTGGTTTCCTGTCACATGCCCGCCCAGTCTCGTCCTGACCATTTGCTTTATTAGCGTGAGACATATGCCAGCCAAGCACTCGAGGACAGGGTCGCATTGTAGTTGGGCATGCTGCTGCCGTTGTGGTTAGTACTTCCCACATAAATCACGGCCCTCCTCCTGTCATTTCAGCAGCCGCATACCTAGGTCCATGGCCTTCACGAACGAAGCACCGCCAGATGGAGAGTGCTCCCACAAGAAACTTGAATAAGACAGGGGCCAAGGCTTTGGCCCGAAGAACATGTCTTGGCTGGAAGTATTCGACCATTGCCAGTCGGAGATCATGGAGCCCATATCGGCCCTAATTTTGAGTGTGGAGGTACAACACCCTTGCTCTTTACTGCCTCCGGGCTGGACTTCCACCTGCCCAAGCCTCAGGAGAACTTTAAGTGGTGCGTTCGGCCACTAGCGTTTAGGTCTGCTATCTAGTGCATACGAAAAGCTGCTAGCACTTCGCAAGGTCTTGGTAAATGCCACTAACGACATGTGTAGGTGGTAGTCAACCTGAGGCCGTCTTCTTCTGCACCCAGCAGCTAGTCCGTGCAGGAAGTGCCACTTGGACTTCCGAGACTTGGGAATCTCAGTGGGATCTCCAACCCTGTTTTGCTCAGAGCTTTAACGGATGTTTTGGAGATGCCGAAGCACAAGGCAAAAGAAGCTCAGGAGCTTTTCGTTTGCTACGGATACGATCATCCTCGGCAATATGCCCTTGCCGCGCCCCGAGCGTGTTGCTGAGTAGTATGATTTGTATAATGCAATGCACTGCGTGTTACATGTTGACCAGGAGGGAACAACGGAGCATGTAGAAAGTTTACTATGGCTGCTGGTGAAGCCCAGACAAGGCTGCAGCACGAGCTGAAGCATACCTCGGCATATCTCGGCATGTCAGGCAGAGCCGACTCCAGAAGCGGACGCGTTGAAGCGCCGAGAAGTCTGCGCGAGGCCAGCAAGGTGCTGTGGGAAAGTACGCAATGCCGTGCCGAGGTCCATGTGAGAGCCACACTCATGAAAGTGGTGCGAAAATCTGGGTGTTGCTCCAGGCATCCGCAACTATGTCCGGACTTTCCTCCTCCGGTGGAAACCGTTGACCACCCAACCGTTTCGAAGGAGTTGCACCGTCAGGACAAGGCAGGGGGCCCAGAAAAAGCCAGGTGCGCGTTTAGTGCCCGCGGCGGAAGTTGCGAAGCACGGCTCGGCAGATTCACGGCGAGTTGACGTTCTCATTGCAGAGAGGCCGAAATGCAAGCCATCCCTGCAGCGATGTCAAACTTCGAGGTACCTGTTGCGCAGCTGCTTTTGCTGTTCGCAACTCGAGGCCCGCTCTCGCATGCGTTTGTCATGGTTGAGGTGGGAACGGAGCAGTGGCGGACGGATCTGTCTGATGTTGTTCTGCCAACTCCGACCTACGATTCCGACTCGGATTGAGCACAATCCCGCGGCAGGGTGAAAATAGTCCAAACTCCGCTCAATACTGACACCGAGCCACGCTCGCCGCAGGGCTGCTTCCCCGGTACATAATG
>CAJNDT010000877.1:0-121338 GCA_905221615.1 Symbiodinium sp. CCMP2592
GGATCAGTTAAAATTCATAGATACGCCGGTACGAATAATACTATTCAGCACTTTAGCACAGCAAAAAGCGTGGCAATCCAAAGATTAAATGACCCAAGGTCATTAGAAATATCAAAAACAAGATTCAGAGAACCAGATCTTAATAGTAGACGAATGAATCGCCAAGATGTTCATTTTCATTCAGCGCACTTGCTCAACTTGTTTGAGCACTCCTGTTGTCTTGTCGTTCCAGCTAGCGGATAGAAAGTGCTCCAAATCATTTAACTTGGCTGTTATTATCAATGGTCATGGTATCCAGAGTGAGCATAAGCAGAAGTTGTTCTTGGGCAAGTGGCCGTGTCTGGCAATTGACAAGCGTGCGCAACTGCAAGCCTGCCTTGCGTGAGACTGGCCACAAGCTGTACCAATGTCTGAAATCTAGCTGAGAAGATGAAGCGGGTGAGCAGAGTCATTTGAAAAAGTGGCGTTGCCGTCTGCTCCAGGGAAGACCTTATCTTATGCAACTGCAAGCCTGCCTTTAGCAAGCTGTTCCAGTCTGTGAAATTAAGCTGAAGATGAAGTGGGTGGGCAAAGGCAATTGAGGTGGTGTTGCCATCCCCCACAGGGAACTCCCTTCACCTTAAGAAACTGCATGCCTGCCTTTGCAAGCATCTGTGAAATCAAGCTGAGAAGATGAAGCGGGTGAGCAGAGACATTTGAAAACTTATTGTGCCATCTGCTACAGGGAAGACTTCACCTTGCATCTGTTGCCGGTATGGATCGGATTGGCGCTGGAGGCCTAGCATTCCAAGCGAGGCAGAACCACAGCTGACTCTGCGACCCTCACACAGCCTCCGGAAACTCGAAGGCCGACAAGTAATCTCGATGGGGCTGAATAGACGCCTAGCCGCCAAGAGCATTCACTTTACGGGCTGCTAACAGCTCGGCGCCGCCCTTGGACATGCCCGGAGGGCCTCGGGTGAGCGATCAGCATCCGCATCCTCGGCTTCGTCCCGTGCGGCGGCGCTGAGAGGGTCCTCTGAAACTCCCAGCAGTCCCTGCTCTCTTGCACGATGCCTCTGGCTATGGGTGTGCACACGCGCAAAACATGTTGGTCATGCTGCTCCCGAAGGCAGCCCGGTCCTGATACCTGCGGATTTGGCTTGCGATCTCCAGCACCTGTTGCTTCTGCAAACCTTCTGATGCCACTGCTGAAAAGGGCAATGCCAGCGTGCTGAGGACTTCCTTCATGAGCGCCTCGAACATTGCGGGCTCATTTCACAGAGTCATTTGGCAGCCTTTTTATCCTATTCTAGCAAAGGAGCTTCAATGCGGATGTGTTTGCCAGGAACTTCGAGAAGGCTGGCGTCCATGTCGGATAGAGCAGGAAAGTCGAAGTGGCTGTCAGCGATGACCGACACAATGTCCAAGCTGCGATTACAAGAAGGACTGTAAGCATTCAGGAGGATCTGAGCAAAACCAGAGTCTCGAAAGATTCCCCGGAAAAGCAAAATCACGAGATAGTACGCCCATGGTCTCCAGCTCGTCATTTCTTCAGACGTCTGAACCACCGCGCACTCAACTTGCATGTGAGCTTGCAGCAACTCCTGCAGAGACACACATCATAGACTGTCTGGTTCTTAGTAGGGCATGGCGGAATGGGTCCCGATAGTAGTCCCATATAATCCCCCAATAGTAGTCCCCGTAACCCATTCCCCCATTCTCTACTAAGAAGCAGGCAGTAGACCGCTCCGAAGTATGCTTTTTTGGTCTCTCAACACCCGCAACCAGAAACCCAAGAGACGCTTGAGTCGGGCAGCGTCTCCTTGAAGACCTCCAAGCAAGAGCTCCGGTCGGAAGGCTTCTGGAAACTTCGAGGGCGCTTGGTGCTTACTAGACTACCACTGGCTTCCGTATTCCACTGAGGTTATTGTATTATGTTGCTTCCCTCGCTCTCGTCCGTTTCTTCGTCGCTGCCTCACAAGCAGACAGGGACTCCGCATCTCCCACGGAACTTGCAACCAGGATCCGTGCCCTTGTAGATTGAACCTGACGTCGTGAAGCTGTTTCTAAAGCACAGACAGACGTGGCACAGTGTTTTGCTGGCCAGCCCAAAGATAGGCAAGACGCTGGCAGGCCCCAGGAGGCGGCGAGGCTTTCCATTTTCCAGCTCTGTTGGAGGCCACAGCGCTTCAGCATCTCTGTGACCGCTTGCTCCCGCCCAGAGATCTTGGCTCTCGCATCTCTCACAACCCACACGCGCACGTGAATGTGTGGCGCGACGCTAGCGGCTAGCGAGCGCCCTTCGTAAGTGCCCGGCTGGCCCAAACCGGGGCATCTCAAGGGGAGTGAGCTCGTGTTGGAGCCAGGCGTAGGCTGCGGACACATCCTCCATCTGCACTCCCAGGTTGGCCAGGCTCTGCTTCTCCTGGGCTGTCCAAAGCCTTGGAATGAGCTTCTGCGCCTCATCTGACAGAGGCTCAAAGCCCTCGCAGAGCAATGGCACGGTCGTGATTCCATTCTTCCATGCCGTGGCAATCTCTCCAGCACACCATACTCCTTACTCCGGCCCCCCGGCCCCCATCAGCCCTTGACCTCTCCCTTTATCAGAGGCCCAAAAGCCCAAAAAAAAAGCGGTGCTGCAGAACCCAAGCTCTCTTCAGCAACTCGGGCGTCAGCACGACCACCACGCTGCTGGTTGACGTCCTTATGATGTCCAAGAGAAAGTCGAGGCTCTCCAAGTGGTCGCAGTCCAGGAACACGCGGCAAGAGCACTGCCTGAGCAGCGGAACTCAAAAAAGGAGAAAGCCAGGCGCATGCGTATACAAAGCGAAGCTATGCAGCTATGCGAGGCTTCTGTCCCGGCCCGGATGCTTTCCGATGAGGAGCTTCATGAGTCGACAGAGGCTTCCCGAGCCGCCTTTGTGGTGGCAAAGGAAGACGCCGAAGAGACGGCTTCGCCTCATGAGGACGTCCTTCATGCCGGCTCTTGTCAGCCCCACGAATCCCACCAGCAAGGTCCCTATCACCGGCAAGCAGAGCAACCAGCCCAACACTCTGATAGACTGCTCCGAGTCCATCAACAGCAGTGGCCCAGCACCCAAGAGGACCACAATTAGGAAGGCTGTCAAAATCAGGTCCACGAGATTGGCGCTCGGTGTGCGCCATGGCCACATGTGAGCCTGTAAGTTGTTGACGACAAGCAGAATTCCGCCCATCACTGGTACTTGAAGCTCTGGTAGGTCGACAAGCGCAATCGGGAGAAGAGCCACGAGGGCACTGCGATACACAAGGGCCAAACCTCACCGCGCTTGAACGCGGCTTCGCACAAGACAAGACACGGCGCTTTATGAAAGAACCACTTTCCCACAAAGTGCTCCTAACTTCAGCCACAGCACCATAATAGTACCTCTCCGGCTTGAACCTGTTGAAGAAGAAACGATACCTGCTTGCGAAGACAAGGCCTCTGCCGCTGGCCACATGTGAGGGGTACATGACGGTGATGAAGGTGGTCCATGCCAGAAAAGCTGCAGACTGCGTCAGGATGCCTGAAGAGGGGCCCTCCAGAAGAAAGCAGAAACAAGTTGAGGGTTTGGACTCGCCAGGCCTGCCACTGCCAGCGCAATGAGAAGCGCATGCTCTTGAGACTGGTAGCAGATGATACCAGGATCCGACACCATTGAGGTGCTCCCGTTTGGACTTGAAATGCACTGGAAAGGAACTATGGTGCTCCGGGTGATCGACAAAAAGAATGCAAAAACCAAGACGCCGCACTTGTGTATTAACGCATTGAAGGGCTTTGGCCGACCGGCCATCTTCGACAAAAGCCAGCTCAGGAACAGGAATATACAAGCGGCTGGACATGCAAGAAGCTGACTTGCAAAGTGAATCAAAGGACTGTCGGTTCCATAGATGCACGTGATCTTCAGGACATGCAAATCGAAGGTCATAACTTTGGTGAGGTCCATCAACGTCTTCACTGGTTCCTGCCATTGGATTGAAAGCTCCCTGATTGAAGACAAGGCTTGAATCGACATAATCAGCTGGCTGGTAATCGAAGCTGCTGTCAACGTGTTCAGACCTTGTGGGGGAAGATATGAACACTACGGGACGAGGACATGATGTGCTAGTCCGCAAAGATTCAATTTTGATATGTGTGTGCAGATCAGCTTTTTGAATGCTCCGTTATCCTTAAGACTGGGGCAGGACAGCAGGACACTCCACGCAAGAGCTCAATTTCAAGACTAAGTACAGTACGTACATGTCTGGACTCTCGACATCACATGAGAGCTTAGGCAAACGCGGGCATTGTCAAAGCAGTAGCTCGATGTCCAAACAACACGTGACACGGCACGCGGGGCTCGATTTCCACGCTGCACGATGCTTTACGCGGGAGCTGTCTAGTGGCAACATGCGTGGACGACCTAAGCGAGAGCAAAATATGAGGGAAGTCTCGAAAATGTAGCTCTTGCTGAGTCTTGACACGATCACTCAGGCATTGTGTCCACTTTGGGTGGAAAGGGTGGCAAGGTATGAACAAGAGATAATACATGACATGCAGCTTCCTCGACGCAGTTTGCCAGTCAGTATCTTAGCTCGCTCCGTAAGATGAGCACATAATGCAGGTTCTTGTTAAATCTAGAATCCAGAAACGATCCTGCAGGCAATACGTTTGCTGGTGCGGAGCTTGCAAACTTGAGCAAAGGCGAATGCATGTAGGACGCTCGATGGAGTTTGCCAGGCTGTATGCTTGCATTAAAGGAAAAACGAGGGCGGAAGCCTCACACCCACCTGCAAAAGGGTGGACGACGATGGGGCGTGCAGCCATTGACTTTCGGTAGCATGGAAGATGAGAACATGTAGCTTCGCCCGTGAAAGATTTTCCTATGTGCTTGCGATACTGGCTGAAGCGGAGGAAGACATAGAAGTGATGCAGGGGTTGCACAGGATGTGTTGATGTGTGAACCTGTTCGGAACTCCGGACTGAGAGCTCTGAAAGGACTGGATGCTGCTTCGCCACGCACATGGTTCGGATCCTGGTTCGAGATGCTGAGCAAGATCAAGATGACCAGCACTAGGATCAACAAGAGGACTGCTGGTAGTGCATCAGAGCGTTCGCAGGGCTGACAAGCCCCGGCCTCAGGGAAATGGCTGACCTTGCAGTTGTTGCAGGCTCTCCCTTCCCGGCCATCAGCACAGGCTCCCATGAGCCCCTCAGGGCACTGAAATCGATCCCTACAGCGGAAGACGGAGAAGTCACAGGGGGAGGCTGGGTCTCCATCCGCTACCCAGAAGCCGCCCTGCTGTAGCGGAGGATCAAGGCCTTTCGGACAGAAGAGTCCTTCAGGGCATGGAACACAACCACGGTCAGCACACATGAAAGATCCATCTGGGCAGAGGCACTCGGACTCGGATGTGGCGCCGCTCTCGTTGGTGATCTGGTTCTTGTTGCAGGATAGGCATTGGGGGCTCCCTGTAAAGGGCATGTAGCTGCCAGGCTCGCACCTTCTGCAAGCTTCCATCCCTCGGAGTGGAGCTTCATAGCCAGGCAAACATGGCACACATTGCTCTGAACCCACGTCGGCTGCAAAGCTGCCTGAACTGCAGAGACTGCAGTTTCTAGAGCCTGTCTCATTCGCAAAAGTTCCTCGTGGACACGGCAAAGAAACAGCCGGAATCCCTCCAGAACACATCTTGCCCCTCGGACAGACGCGGCAGATTTTTGTTTCCTCGTCTTTGTAGAAGCCTTCGTCGCAAGCGTAAAGTGCAGGAGGAGGCCTGCTCTGAATGGAGCCATCCATCCAAACCAGGTTAGAAAAGAAGGTGAAGTGTTGAGTGGTGGCACTGAAGGACGCCGCCACTTCTACCTGCCACTGCGCATTCATGTGCAGGAGCTCATAGGCTGCCAAGCGATCTCCGTTCTCATCGAAGGCCACCTCCCCAGAGACCCCAAGGAAGCTCACACGGCGCATCTCTTCAAGGAGAAGTCGGCCCCGAATCTCCTCCGTCGCCCTTCCTTCATGCAGGAGCTGGTTTATGGCCAAGACGAAGACGTAAAAGGCATCGAAGGAGAAGGCAAAATAGGCATTGAGGCCATGAACCTCTCTGCTCATGTTCTCGATAGCCCCAACACTCATGGGCTCCCTCAT
The DNA here is from genome assembly GCA_905221615.1 of Symbiodinium sp. CCMP2592. Taxonomy (NCBI): domain Eukaryota; class Dinophyceae; order Suessiales; family Symbiodiniaceae; genus Symbiodinium; species Symbiodinium sp. CCMP2592. Next base: position 6,129 of record CAJNDT010000877.1, read on the forward strand.
GTTCTCCAGCCTGCACTTTAACGCCCTTAGTATTTGGGAATAGGGTTTTGGGGTATATTGTTCTATAATTCTGATAAGGGACCCCCAAACTAGTATAGGTGATTATTGAGGCCCCCAGCCTGTACTTGCTCCGAAGGGCTGCCTCTAAGCCTTCCTCCGCTTCAAGAAGCTTCCACAGCCGCTCAAAGTCTTCGAACAAGGCTCCCTTGCCACTCGCCCTGATAAACTGGAAGCCCAGGGGCCCCTGGCCCTGTCCCTGTCTCTCAATGATGTGATCAGCGCATGTATCAGACCCCAGAAACTGCCAGCCACCCAGAAACATCCCCGCTGAGTCCAACACCTTCAGGAAATCCCCGGCCATGCTCCTGAGCAGCTCAGAGGCTCACAGCAGCTTTCCGAAGAAGCCGAGGTGGCCAACAGCGCTTCTCTTCTCTCAAAAAAGCACACACGTAAACACTTATAGCACTCCTGCTCAAGTCTTCACTCCCAGGCTCCAGCTCAAGAACAAAAACAGGAAGCGAGAACCTATCTTCTGAGCTGCTTTTGCAACCGCTCTGGCCTCTTCCTGGACAAAGTCCTGAGGCATGTAACGGAGCGCTTGGCCCTGAATTCGCTCTTGCTGGTCATTCGCGCGTGCGAGCTCCTTGAGAGCATCATACAAGCCTTGACCATAGCCCTCCGCCGTGTAGACGCACGCCACCAAAGGGACATCGTGATGAAGGATCCAGCTCCAAAAAGCTCGAGCCTGCAAGCTGTCTGGCGGAGCGGTTCTTAGGAAGAAGGGATATGCATCCTTGTTGGATAGGGCCGGACTCGTTGCAGACGGTGAGACTTGCGGCACCTGCTGGATAGCGCTGACAGTGGCAATGGGCATCGACACCGAGGAATACATGGCACCAATCAGCCCTATGACAGGCATCTCACCATCGAGCCCCCACATCATGTCCAAAGCGGTGGCCACCCCCACATCCTGCTTGCCAGCGGTGGTCCCGCCCCGTAGAGTGATCGCTGTCAGGTTCGGATGCAAGCCACCTGGAATCTCGACAATCGGAGGGCCGTAGCGGCTGGCTACGGAAGGCTCCCAGTTCTTCCTTGGCACCAAAACAAAGCACAATCAAAGGCACGAGACGCAAACAAAGCCAAAGCGCGGCCCAAGAGTCCGGAAGTCCAAGTCGGCAGCCAGCACCGCCAAAAGCATCGCTGCACTGTCGGGTGTAAAGGCTCCGAGGACTCCCAGAGGCAGCGAAAACGGCGCGGTCAAAGCATCCGAGGCATTCGGCGACGCATTCGGCGAAGCATCGCCGCACCTGCCACTTGAACAAGAACCCAGCACATCCCACAGTTGCACATCTGCGCCTGGTTCGGAAAGCCAGCAGGGTCCAGAGCAGCAGCGATGGAGACATGCCAGAATCTCGGCCAGCTATGCCCGCAGCGTCCTTTTCGGGGTGGCTCGGGGCAGGGGAGGGGTCTGTGGAGTAGTGAATATACGCTCTTGCAGGTGCCAGTTGCACTGACTTTTGGGTTTGTGGCTACGGGTTGTCGGACGGAGAGCTTCCTCTGGCAGAGGGGAAGCTATAGAGCTCATGTCAGCTGAGCCCCAAAATGGCGGCAGCAACTCCTCACAGCACTGTCGCAGGAGCCTCTTGGATTTTCAAGCTTCGACAAGGCAAGAACACGGATTCCTGAATCGTGTGAGCAGCTGTGCGCAGCATGTCATAGGGCTCGTCACGTCCGTCTTGTTTGTTGCCGCTCTGGATCTTCCGGTGGTCAGACCCCGCTGTACGATCGGTCCGTAACTATCTTACTGAGAACACTGCAAGACTCTAAGACTGATCTTCTCAAGTGGGGTTGAAGGCATGTTGTAAGCCTAAAGGGGCTCAGGACATGCGTCGGAACACACGAGTACACTCCAACTGCGTCCCATCACTTCGCTTGCGCACCACCCGTCTGGAGAAGGAGTTCCCGTCGTCATCGACAACCAACCTTGAATCGTTCTGCAGCTACTCCAGGCCAGACATTACGCTGGCTACTGCGCTACCCAACTGCCATGGCACCCGCTCTTTTCAGGCGCAGTCTTTCTTGATACATGCATACGAACAGGCTACGAAAGCCGAGGCCAGTGACGTGTCACAGAGACCACCTTCACCAGGCGGGAATTCGGTGACCATCTCCTGCAACGGACGCAACCAGGCTGAGCCGAAGGCAGAGGGCGCAAGACCCTCAAGGACAGTCCAGCTCGTTCTCGGTGGACTTGGTCAGGCGCAGGCGCCTGATTCCAAGCTCCCAACCCATACTTCATCCCTCTCAGGAAAGGGCGAGTCGCAGAGCATCGCAGTCTTCGTGAAAAGCCAAGGCACATCTCGCCGCGCATCCGACCAGCCGGAGGGACAGGCTTAGGGACCCAGGCGCCATCTACCGGCAAGAGATCCTCCACGGTCACGAGGTTCTTGACCACAAAGTTGACATGGGTAGCAGACTTGCTGATGACCAGCACGGACCTTGCAATTGAGGCTCGAAGCAGAGTCCCTGTGCGCATCAGTAGCCATAATCGTCCAAGGCGCGTCTTCGCGTCTGCTGCCTTCCGAATCAAGTAGTTCACTCCCATGTCCTCCATTCAGGCACGGGAGCTTGGCCCAAGCCACGGACAGACACCACACCCTCTCGCGCACTCTCCCGATGTTCGGCTGCTGGATTCTTGCACAGCCTCAAGGTCGCAAGCCGTACTACAGCCTCATCACAAGGCGAAGCATGTTCGAAGCGAAACAGTCGCCACCGGCTAGTAGTAGCTCCATGTCCCGCAAGCCGATGAGAATCACAACCTAGAAAGGAAGAGCCTGACCATACGAAAGCAAAGGCAATGAACTCAACAAGACATCGGACCCAGGTCCTTGAGGATTGGCTCGTACTTCTCGCTACAACTCTTGTCCTTGGGATTTTGGAATTCACGGCTTGTGGCAGCCTGCTTCGGCCACCCACCTATTCTCAAGATTACTGTGAATGTCATTTCTCAGCGTCTAAACGGCCTGGGAAATCGATTCAAAACCCAGGCCTCTCCAACGCCAAGGGCTCATGGTTTCCAACCACAGCTAAACTCCGACAGCCAAAGTGTGACACACGCAAGCTTTCTAGGCTTCCAGTGCCCACACTCGACAAGGTCAGGCGAGGCTGCAAGGAAAATGCAAGCATCTAGGCAGCAACAATAACCCGAGATAACCCGAGCACTCGGGAATTATCGATCGCTCGAGCCTTCGGATTATCAAGGCACAACCGCCATTTCAGATGGCCACCTGTGTAGGCATTCAGAGAAGCCAGGAAGCCCGGGCCATGACCAAGGAAGCGCAACGACCTGGTGAGCTGCACCTGCGATGCCCCAGCAAGTGATAACACTGCCCTTAATCGGAGCAAGGTTGCCACTAGCAGCGGTGGAGTGGCCATTGACCTTGCCGTTCTACAACGCCTTGACCCGACCACGTCTACAGACTTCCCCGCGATCTTCTCGCTGGAGCTCTGGGGATGGGCTGCTTGTCTGTCACGAAGATCGGTGGGTTGCCTGGTGCCTAACTCTAGCGCCTTTGGCAAAGGCTGCTTCCCCGCGCGACGAGAGAAGAATCCGTTCGGAAGACGCACTCGACAGAAGAAGAGCTACAGCACACGCTTGTGAATGCTGCAAGCTGACGATCCCTGGGCTACTTCGCAACAAAATCATTCATGCCGGGAACCACTCAGTGGTTCTTGAACCTACTCCTCGCAGAGCTCAACCATCGCCCTAATCGATGCGACTTTGGCACAACCTGAAAACAAGACCTGGGCTACCATGAAGCCCGGTTGCGCTGAGGTTTGCCTGGTGCCTTGCTCTAGCGCCTTTGCAAAAGGCTGCTTCCCCGTGCGGGAGAAGAACCAGTTCGGAAGACGCACTTGACAAAAGAAGAGCTGCAGCACACGCTTGTGGATGCTGAAACCTGCTGAAAACGATCCCTGAGCTACTTCGCGAAACGATAACTGTGCCGGGAACCCACTCGGTCCTTCTTGCACCTACTCCTGCTGCCTTCAACCATCACCCTGTTCGATACGACTTTGGCACAACCTGAAAACAAGACCTGGGCTACCATGAAGCCCGGTTGCGCTGAGGTTTGCCTGGTGCCTTGCCTTGCTCTAGCGCCTTTGCAAAAGGCTGCTCCTCCGTGCGAGAGAAGAACCAGTTCGGAAGACGCACTTGACGAAAGAAGAGCTGCAGCACACTCTTGTGGATGCTGCAAGCTGCTGAAAACGATCCCTGAGCTACTTCGCGAAACGATGACTCGTGCCGAGAACCACTCGGTCCTTGTTGCACCTACTCCTGCTGCCTTCAACCATCACCCTGTTCGATGCGACTTTGGCGCAACCTGAAAACAAGACCTGGGCTACCATGAAGCCCGGTTGCGCTGAAGTTTGCCTGGTGCCTTGCTCTAGCGTCTTTGCAAAAGGCTGCTTCCCCGTGCGAGAGAAGAACCAGTTCGGAAGACGCACTTGACAAAAGAAGAGCTGCAGCACACGCCTGTGGATGCTGCAAGCTGCTGAAAACAATCCCTGGGCTACTTCGCGAAACGATGACTGAGCCGGGAACCACTCGGTGCTTCTTGAACCTACTCCTGCTGCCTTCAACCATCACCCTGTTCGATGCGACTTGGGCACAACCTGAAGACAATACTTGGGCTACAATGAAGCCCGGTTGCGCTGAGGTTTGCCTGGTGCCTTACTCTAGTGCCTTTGCAAAAGGCTGCTTCCCCGTGCGAGAGAAGAACCAGCTCGGAAGACGCACTTGACAGAAGAAGAGCTGCAGCACACGCTTGTGGATGCTGCAAGCTGCTGAAAACGATCCCTGGGCTACTTCGCGAAACGATGACTGTGCCGGTAACCACTCGGTGCTTCTTGTACCTACTCCTGTTGCCTTCAACCATCACCCTGTTCGATGCGACTTTGGCGCAACCTGAAAACAAGACCTGGGCTACAATGAAGCCCGGTTGCGCTGAGGTTTGCCTGGTGCCTTACTCTAATGCCTTTGCAAAACCGTGCGCGAGAAGATTCAGTTCGCAAGAAGCACTTGACAGAAGAAGAGCTACAGCACACGCTTGTGAATGCTGCAAGCTGCTGCAAACGATCCCTGGGCTAATTCGTGAACAAAAGACTGTACCGGGAACCACTCGGTGCTTCTTGAACTGAGCTCAGCCATCGCCCTAATCGATGCGACTTCGGCACAACCTGAAAACAAGACCTGGGCTACCATGAAGCCCGGTTGCGCTGAGGTTTGCCTGGTGCCTTGCTCTAGCGCCTTTGCAAAAGGCTGCTCCCCCGTGCGAGAGAAGATTCAGTTCGGAAGACGCACTTGACAAAAGAAGAGCTGCAGCACACGCTTGTGGATGCTGCAAGCTGCTGAAAACGATCCCTGGGCTACTTCGCGAAACAATGACTCGTGCCGGTAACCACTCGGTCCTTCTTGTACCTACTCCTGCTGCCTTCAACCATCACCCTGTTCGATGCGACTTTGGCACAACCTGAAAACAATACTTGGGCTACCATGAAGCCCGGTTGCGCTGAGGTTTGCCTGGTGCCTTGCTCTAGCGTCTTTGCAAAAGGCTGCTTCCCCGTGCGAGAGAAGAACCAGTTCGGAAGACGCACTTGACAAAAGAAGAGCTGCAGCACACGCTTGTGGATGCTGCAAGCTGCTGAAAACGATCCCTGGGCTACTTCGCGAAACGATGACTGTGCCGGGAACCACTCGGTTCTTCTTGAACCTACTCCTGCTGCCTTCAACCATCACCCTGTTCGATGCGACTTTGGCGCAACCTGAAAACAAGACCTGGGCTACCATGAAGCCCGGTTGCGCTGAGGTTTGCCTGGTGCCTTGCTCTAGCGTCTTTGCAAAAGGCTGCTTCCCCGTGCGAGAGAAGAACCAGTTCGGAAGACGCACTTGACAAAGGAAGAGCTACAGCACACGCTTGTGGATGCTGCAAGCTGCTGAAAACGATCCCTGGGCTACTTCGCGAAACGATGACTGTGCCGGGAACCACTCGGTGCTTCTTGAACCTACTCCTGCTGCCTTCAACCATCACCCTGTTCGATGCGACTTTGGCACAACCTGAAAACAAGACCTGGGCTACAATGAAGCCCGGTTGCGCTGAGGTTTGCCTGGTGCCTTACTCTAGCGTCTTTGCAAAAGGCTGCTTCCCCGTGCGAGAGAAGAACCAGTTCGGAAGACGCACTTGACAAAGGAAGAGCTGCAGCACACGCTTGTGGATGCTGCAAGCTGCTGAAAACGATCCCTGGGCTACTTCGCGAAACGATGACTGTGCCGGGAACCACTCGGTGCTTCTTGAACCTACTCCTGCTGCCTTCAACCATCACCCTGTTCGATGCGACTTTGGCACAACCTGAAAACAAGACCTGGGCTACAATGAAGCCCGGTTGCGCTGAGGTTTGCCTGGTGCCTTGCTCTAGCGTCTTTGCAAAAGGCTGCTTCCCCGTGCGAGAGAAGAACCAGTTCGGAAGACGCACTTGACAAAAGAAGAGCTACAGCACACGCTTGTGGATGCTGCAAGCTGCTGAAAACGATCCCTGGGCTACTTCGCGAAACGATGACTGTGCCGGGAACCACTCGGTGCTTCTTGAACCTACTCCTGCTGCCTTCAACCATCACCCTGTTCGATGCGACTTTGGCACAACCTGAAAACAAGACCTGGGCTACAATGAAGCCCGGTTGCGCTGAGGTTTGCCTGGTGCCTTACTCTAGCGTCTTTGCAAAAGGCTGCTTCCCCGTGCGAGAGAAGAACCAGTTCGGAAGACGCACTTGACAAAGAAGAGCTACAGCACACGCTTGTGGATGCTGCAAGCTGCTGAAAACGAACTCGCGAAACGATGACAACCACTCGCTCTTGACCTACTCCTGCTGCCTCAACCATCACCCTGTTCGATGCGACTTTGGCACAACCTGAAAACAAGACCTGGGCTACAATGAAGCCCGGTTGCGCTGAGGTTTGCCTGGTGCCTTACTCTAGCGTCTTTGCAAAAGGCTGCTTCCCCGTGCGAGAGAAGAACCAGTTCGGAAGACGCACTTGACAAAGGAAGAGCTACAGCACACGCTTGTGGATGCTGCAAGCTGCTGAAAACGATCCCTGGGCTACTTCGCGAAACGATGACTGTGCCGGGAACCACTCGGTGCTTCTTGAACCTACTCCTGCTGCCTTCAACCATCACCCTGTTCGATGCGACTTTGGCACAACCTGAAAACAAGACCTGGGCTACAATGAAGCCCGGTTGCGCTGAGGTTTGCCTGGTGCCTTGCTCTAGCGTCTTTGCAAAAGGCTGCTTCCCCGTGCGAGAGAAGAACCAGTTCGGAAGACGCACTTGACAAAAGAAGAGCTACAGCACACGCTTGTGGATGCTGCAAGCTGCTGAAAACGATCCCTGGGCTACTTCGCGAAACGATGACTGTGCCGGGAACCACTCGGTGCTTCTTGAACCTACTCCTGCTGCCTTCAACCATCACCCTGTTCGATGCGACTTTGGCACAACCTGAAAACAAGACCTGGGCTACAATGAAGCCCGGTTGCGCTGAGGTTTGCCTGGTGCCTTACTCTAGCGTCTTTGCAAAAGGCTGCTTCCCCTGTGCGAGAGGAGAACCAGTTCGGAAGACGCACTTGACAAAAGAAGAGCTGCAGCACACGCTTGTGGATGCTGCAAGCTGCTGAAAACGATCCCTGGGCTACTTCGCGAAACGATGACTGTGCCGGGAACCACTCGGTGCTTCTTGAACCTACTCCTGCTGCCTTCAACCATCACCCTGTTCGATGCGACTTTGGCACAACCTGAAAACAAGACCTGGGCTACAATGAAGCCCGGTTGCGCTGAGGTTTGCCTGGTGCCTTACTCTAGCGTCTTTGCAAAAGGCTGCTTCCCCTGTGCGAGAGGAGAACCAGTTCGGAAGACGTGCTTGACAGAAGAAGAGCTGCAGCACACGCTTGTGGATGCTGCAAGCTGCTGAAAACGATCCCTGGGCTACTTCGCGAAACGATGACTGTGCCGGGAACCACTCGGTGCTTCTTAAACCTACTCCTGCTGCCTTCAACCATCACCCTGTTCGATGCGACTTTGGCACAACCTGAAAACAAGACCTGGGCTACAATGAAGCCCGGTTGCGCTGAGGTTTGCCTGGTGCCTTACTCTAGCGTCTTTGCAAAAGGCTGCTCCCCTGTGCGAGAGGAGAACCAGTTCGGAAGACGTGCTTGACAGAAGAAGAGCTGCAGCACACGCTTGTGGATGCTGCAAGCTGCTGAAAACGATCCCTGGGCTACTTCGCGAAACGATGACTGTGCCGGGAACCACTCGGTGCTTCTTGAACCTACTCCTGCTGCCTTCAACCATCACCCTGTTCGATGCGACTTTGGCACAACCTGAAAACAAGACCTGGGCCACAATGAAGCCCGGTTGCGCTGAGGTTTGCCTGGTGCCTTACTCTAGCGTCTTTGCAAAAGGCTGCCTCCCCGTGCGAGAGAAGAACCAGTTCGGAAGACGCACTTGACAAAGGAAGAGCTACAGCACACGCTTGTGGATGCTGCAAGCTGCTGAAAACGATCCCTGGGCTACTTCGCGAAACGATGACTGTGCCGGGAACCACTCGGTGCTTCTTGAACCTACTCCTGCTGCCTTCAACCATCACCCTGTTCGATGCGACTTTGGCACAACCTGAAAACAAGACCTGGGCTACAATGAAGCCCGGTTGCGCTGAGGTTTGCCTGGTGCCTTACTCTAGCGTCTTTGCAAAAGGCTGCTCCCCTGTGCGAGAGGAGAACCAGTTCGGAAGACGCACTTGACAAAGGAAGAGCTACAGCACACGCTTGTTGATGCTGCAAGCTGCTGAAAACGATCCCTGGGCTACTTCGCGAAACGATGACTGTGCCGGGAACCACTCGGTGCTTCTTGAACCTACTCCTGCTGCCTTCAACCATCACCCTGTTCGATGCGACTTTGGCACAACCTGAAAACAAGACCTGGGCTACAATGAAGCCCGGTTGCGCTGAGGTTTGCCTGGTGCCTTGCTCTAGCGTCTTTGCAAAAGGCTGCTTCCCCGTGCGAGAGAAGAACCAGTTCGGAAGACGCACTTGACAAAAGAAGAGCTACAGCACACGCTTGTGGATGCTGCAAGCTGCTGAAAACGATCCCTGGGCTACTTCGCGAAACGATGACTGTGCCGGGAACCACTCGGTGCTTCTTGAACCTACTCCTGCTGCCTTCAACCATCACCCTGTTCGATGCGACTTTGGCACAACCTGAAAACAAGACCTGGGCTACAATGAAGCCCGGTTGTGCTGAGGTTTGCCTGGTGCCTTACTCTAGCGTCTTTGCAAAAGGCTGCTTCCCCTGTGCGAGAGGAGAACCAGTTCGGAAGACGTGCTTGACAGAAGAAGAGCTGCAGCACACGCTTGTGGATGCTGCAAGCTGCTGAAAACGATCCCTGGGCTACTTCGCGAAACGATGACTGTGCCGGGAACCACTCGGTGCTTCTTGAACCTACTCCTGCTGCCTTCAACCATCACCCTGTTCGATGCGACTTTGGCACAACCTGAAAACAAGACCTGGGCTACAATGAAGCCCGGTTGCGCTGAAGTTTGCCTGGTGCCTTGCTCTAGCGTCTTTGCAAAAGGCTGCTCCCCCTGTGCGAGAGAAGAACCAGTTCGGAAGACGCACTTCCCTGACCAGCCAAGCTCAAGACTCCCCTGGGATCGGGCGCGTGTCGGGCATTCCCCCCGGCCAGCAATTCGACAAGGTGACAGCCTAGGCAAAGAACGGCAAAGAGCTGCTGCTGAAGCCGTGCGGTTTGCACGTTGCCGGTCCTTCCTTTGCTACACACTCCACGTCTGGATGATGACATGAAGGATCACTCTGCTCCGTCAGTTCATGGAGTGGCACAAGGGCGCGTATCACCGGAATCGGAACCGGCCTCTGCGCTCAAAGTCTCCGTCTTGCTTCAGTCTGTGCAGAGGGTATTATGGCTTGATCGAGCGTGAACCCGTCCGGGACACCATGGACAGTTCACAAGATTCCACTTGTATCCGACGAACACCCGCAGAAATCCAGGCGGTGGTCCCATTCACTACATCTCAATCTCCATTATATTACATATTATATATTATGTATTATACATTATATATCATATATTATATATTATATATTATATATTATATATTATATATTATATATTATATATTATATATTATATATTATATATTATATATCCGCCGAGGCCACAGGCCCAGGCGTCTTGGGGGTTAGCTCAGGTTCCCTCCACCTAATCCTCCTCCCTGCGCTCCAAATGTTTGGGGACACCCGCTTTTTGCCCCCTTGCCCGGCTTCCCCTCATTTTACCTGATTTGTCGGCCTCCCCCCCCCCCTCCCAGGCCTCCCCCCCCCCTCCCCCTCTCCCCCCCCGCTTCCCCCTCCCTCCCCCCCTCCTCCCCCCCCTCCCCTACCCATTCCTCGCACTTCGTATCAACAACCGGGTTTGACAGGCCGCCCTAGCATAAAAAAACATCGACTGCCCCCTCACCCTGCCGCTACACAGCCGAGGCGGGCGGCGTAGCGTTAAAATTATATATTATATATTATATATTATATATTATATATTATATATTATATATTATATATTATATATTATATATTATAAATTAATTATATATTAATTACATATTATATATTATATATTCCTTCATTTGAGAGGTATATGGGCCCTACAAAACCCCTAAAGGAGCCTAAACTTCAGGAAAGCTTCTAAAGCGGCTGCAACACCAGTCCTCCGTGACTAGGCCTCCGAGCAGCTTGGAAGAATATACCATAACAGACTGGCATATACTATAAGATACTAGTGTAAGATACTCGCGTAAGATATTATTAGAAGATACTCTTACAAGACATCTATCATACCATAATACCATAATACCATAATAGACTACAAGAAAAGAGTCCGTTTCGTTCAGTGAGATCCAGGGCCCGACACCAGCATCCAGACAGAGCTGCAGCCATCTGACACCGACCCCTCAATCCGCAAGCCCCATCATCTTTACGGCTGTTTTAAATCATCTTTACGGTTTTCATCATCTTTGCGGTTTACGCTTTAGGGCTTAGCTATGATCTTGATATCTTCTGCTTCACGAGCCCCATCACTCGCCACCCCTGTCGGCATCCTCATCCTGTCGCAACTCTCGACCCCTTGATCCGAAGGACCCTGAGAACCAAACCCAAACACGACCCCTTGCCTCAATGCAGGTGTGGGAGACTGGGATCCTGATTGTAAAGACCCCCGAGACAGTCCCTGACCTTACAGGGACCACCAATTTTTTGCACAGGCTTGAATGAATCCCGCCTCCACGCTCAACCCTTTTGCAACTGGCCTGCTGCGACTCCGCCAGGACGAACAAGCTCAACCCTAAAGCCGTGAACCGTAATGCTGACCCAAGGGTCGAGGATCCAGGTGCCGGACCACCGTGGCGCTGGCTCCCGCAGGACGCTGTTGGAAGGGCTCCGCGCAGGGCTCGGGACCTGGCTTCGGAATATTTGTTCGAGGGCAGGGCCAATCCGGCATGAGGGGAGAAAGGGTTTAGGAGAACTCTGCAGCTTCTGTTTCTACTACTGGGATGTAGGGGTTTGGGGCTTCGAGGTTTCAGCATTACCAAGTTTGATTTGAGCGAAAACGTGGTGTGGTGTATGTGGCCTGACCTTCTGTGCTCGCAATGCCAACACCCATAATTAGCATAATCATAACCATAGACTCACGACTTCTCGGGCGTTCTGGCTTCGAGCTGCAGAGAGAATTCGTTGAGCCATGATCGTGTCTCAGAGTCGGCAGCTTAGAAAGTTATCTCAGTTGAGTTGGATGCCCGATGCTGGGGCTGCTGGGGCCACAGAGGACTGCCAAGCGGCTTCACGCGAGCCACGCTCAGCTCTCACCAGCTGCTCAGCCTGAGATCGGAAGGGAACGGCTGTCGGCACTTCCTGAGGAATCTGTAAAGTGTAGGAGCCAGTCCGGAGATCCTGAACGTTCAACCATTCAAGCCCAGTCTCAAAGTCGCGTCTCAAAGCAAACCCGGACGGAGAGGAGGAAGCCGGGCTGCAGGCCGAGGCTCTTTAAATGTGACATGCTGTGCTCGCTGGAGAGACTGGAGCGAATAGAACATCAGCGGTAGGCCCGCAACCTCAGCGCGCGGGTAAGGAGTGAAAATGACATGAATACCATAGTGATGGGATCTATCGTAAAAGATATGGTTTCCAAGTTAGCAAGGGAAGGGGAGAGGCACGGCTTGGCCAAGCATAGCGTCGCTGAGGGCACCGCGGCATAGACGAAGGCGCTGTACCACCAGATGAGGAGGCAAGCTGCACCTAAGACTATCAGCTTCAAGCTTCCAGATATAGCAAGAGGATCAGAATACTGGCAGCAGCAGCAGCAGCAGCAGCAGCAGCAAAATCACCAGAGTGTCTGGGAACATATCTATATCTAAACATGTAGACCAAGTAAGGTATAGCCACCATATTGCACGATACAACAAGGTGAAGTCTAAAAAACAATGTACAGCGAGGACATATTGCAAAACGTGCAAAGACATCGTCGTGTACACTGTTGCGCTGCTGGCCATAGTACCGGGTGGCAGCATATACATATACACATACATATACGGAAATACATATATGCATATATATATATATATATTCAGCATATGCATGTATACATACCATCACCATATACACATACAGACATATGCATATTACATATACCAATACGTATGTTTATACATGTGTATATATATATACATACATTAATATATACACACATGACAAACTACAAACAACGAAAGCCTAGCTGCCTTAGGATGTACTCCAACAACCTAGTAGGAACGACTCACAATGCATGAAGTCATACGTCGGAGCAGTACTTACCCGGACGGGTAACAAAACTGACAATACACAACTATGCCTTCGGATTAGCTTTGAGATCTGTGACGCAATACAAGTGGATGTCCCTGCAATGATACATACCGTGATACCACATTCCGGAGAAAAAAACTTGCTCGGGCCATCTTTGACTAGAGGAACTGCCTGCAGGGTCTTGCGCCGAGCACAGGCTGCTATGCAACACCCTGCCAGAGCCTCGATCGTCTAGGCCCTAGGCCTTCTGTATTCGGGTGACGCGACTGCGGAAACTCGCGCCGCACCGTGCCCGAGGTCACGGCCCAGAGCTCCAAAGGATGATGCAGAACTCCTCCACATTTCCGCATGGAGAATGCTGCTGCTGAGGATTTCCACCTGAGAGAAATATTGTAACTCCAGAAACAAACACATGCGCGAATCCGATCCTCGGGCGCCATTGCCGGGCCAAAGCTGCAGCCGGGCCGCTCGAAGTGTGCACTCGCCTGCTTCGGAGGATGAGCCTTAGCTATTCGCGCGGAGGCAGACAGCAGCCAAGGCTCAAGGAACCTTTCTTGCTCAGACCCTGAAAGGTCAATCCCCTCGAAGCCTGAAGACCAAGAAAACGATGCAGAAAGAGTGACGGAAACCAAACCTCTGGAGAAATGCTGACGGGCTCGGGGTTCAGGCTTAGGGCTCAGAGCTGTCTGCCAGTCGCTACCCACCATACAGATCCCTCAGAACCCAGACCTCTCATACGTGAACCATCCAAGCTTGAGCTCGCACTGTGCTGGGAATCCCAGCTCCTCCCCAGCGGCTCGACCTCGGTCGGGTAGGTCGGATGTGCGAAAAGTTTACAGAGACTGACGTAAGGTTTCGACACTCGCACCGACGTGATAGGGTTTAGGGCAGTTTTTGACTTTAAGGATCGGGGCAGACCACCGCTTTAGTGCAGAAGCTCTTCAATCCAGCGCGGACCCAGACAGCAGAGTCGTCCGCTTTGCATTGCGTGTCGGGCCCGGATCTACAATGGCAGCTGCGTGGTCATATTGGGTTGGGTGTTTCGAGTTCTAAACCTGCCGAAACAAAACGGTCTTCTGTAAGATTTTGATCCTTGCATGCACAGGGACCGGGAAGTTGTGGCACCCAGGCACGCAGCGGTCGGCAGCGAGTCGGCAAAGAGCCTGGCACGCACAAACATCTGCCCAGGCTAAGATCAGTAGGGGAGCTTTCAATGCATCTCGGCTTGCAAGATCCCTTCCAGAGCGAAAGCTTGTTCTTTCAAACAAAGATCTGCCAGTGTTCATGCCACCCAACAAACAATCAAACAAAGAAGAAAACATGCAAAAAAAGCAAACAACAATGTCGTGTCGATGAACGTATTGGCTCCCTGCCAAAAGCTGCAACTTCGAGGCGAGGAGCCCGCGTCTGACCGGATGGCCGGTCCTTGCTGGATGTGGATTGGTCCTGCCAGGGCATCGCGAATCAGGCGTCCTGGAGGTGAGGGGAGGGGCAACGGGAGCGGAGGGGAGGAGAGGAGAGGAGAAGGGAGAGAGAGCGAAAGAGAGAGAGAGAGAGACAGAGACAGAGAGAGAGAGAGAGAGAGAGAGCCAGAGACAGAGACGGAGCCAGAGACAGAGACGGAGACAGAGGCAGAGAGCGAGACCGAGATCTAATAAAACAGTCTAGACACCCGTGATGATCCTCAGGAGTCTGTTGGAAGCGGATAAAGCTGACGACGAGGAAATATACCAGCATGGGGAGCGTCAATCGGAGCACGTGCAGTCGAAGAGGGAATACCTCCTGTGCTCCCGCTGATACTGTTCGGAAGCCACTGTCGGCAATTATCATTCTGAATGTACTAATTTCTTGTTCTTCTCCCCTTCTCTTGATGGCTCTCGCCATCACCACTACCATGAATGCTTAAACCTAACTTAAGGCAGCCCAAAGCTGTCCAGCACCAGCAGCACCGCCGGGCGAGACGAGGAGAGTTGCACGGTCGCCGGCTCCCGCCATTGTAGCACCTGCGCTCGGTCTGTCTGTGTGCTCTTGCTTCAACACATATGCGTATGTGTAGGTCTGTATAGACTCATGTACGTACGTACGTCTGTGCGTACGTACTTCTGGAAACAAAGCGAGAAACTTACCCCACACACACACACAGAAGAAGCTGTGCAGGCAGACGAACACACACAGGCACTGAACCCCACAGAACTGGACCCCAGGCCGTTGGCCTTCTGGGTGCCCTCCGGGTTCAGGAGGATCAATTCCGCCTTCGCCAGGGCTCCGGTGACTTCTTTCTCACATTACTAGACAAAGAGAGCGGGACAAGGAGAGAGAGACCAAAACGGAAACGCATGTAGATCTACCGTCGTTGCATCTACGTAACTTTACACATTGATATATTCTTGATTCATGCTCGTTGCGACGAAAAAACTGTGAGGATCTAGTCGAAGACGATGACGACGAAGATGACGATGGCGACTGCTAGTGTGATGCGATGGGCATGGCGATGGCGACGGCGATGAAGGTGTGGCGACCATGACGATGGTGAAGGTGGTTATCAAGACACACACACACACAAACACACACATCCGTTCCTGGTGGCATTATTCTCTTGCTCCTGCTTCTAGTCCTACTCTCCTGCCGCTAATGCTACTGCTACTGCTACTGCTGCTAGTACTGCTACTGCTACTGCTACTGCTGCTACTACTACTACTACTCCTGCTGCTGCTACTACTACTACTACTACTACTACTACTGCTACTGCTACTATTACTACTCTCCTGCTCCTGCTCCTGCTCCTGCTCCTGCTCCTGCTCCTGCTCCTGCTCCTGCTCCTGCTCCTGCTGCTGCTGCTGCTCTCTTGATCCTGCTCTTGCTGCTTCTACTTCTACTGCTGCTGCCACTCCTACTCCTCCACTCCTCCTACTTCTCCTACTTCTCCTACTCCTCCTACTCCTCCTACTCCTCCTACTCCTCCTACTACTCCTACTCCTCCTACTCCTTCTACTACTCCGCCTTGCTCTTACTTCTGCTCCTGCTCCTGCTCCTACCCCTGCTGCTGCTACTGCTACTGCTACTGCTACTGCTACTGCTACTGCTACTGCTACTGCTACTGCTACTGCTACTGCTACTGCTACTGCTACTGCTACTGCTACTGCTACTTACTGCTACTGCTACTACTTACTACTACTACTACTACTACTACTACTACTACTACTACTACTACTACTACTACTACTACTACTACTACTACTACTACTACTACTACTACTGTTGATGATAAAAATCCTGCATTTCCCATACGGAATATACCATAATTCCCATAGTTTAGGGTCCTTAAGATAGTGCAGGATTTATATCATCAACCGTACTACTACTACTACTACTACTACTACTACTACTACTACTACTACTACTACTACTACTACTACTACTCCTACTTTTACTACTCCTACTACTACTACTACTACTACTACTACTACTACTACTACTACTACTACTACGACTACGACTACGACTACGACTACGACTACGACTACGACTACGACTACGACTACGACTGCGACTGCGACTACGACGACTACTACTACTACTACTACTACTACTACTACTACTCCTACTCCTACTCCTACTCTACTCCTACTCCTACTCCTACTCCTACTCCTACTCCTACTACTACTACTACTACTACTACTACTACTACTACTACTACTACTTACTACTACTACTACTACTACTACTACTACCTCTCCTGCATGCAGCACGGCTGCGGCATGCATCGTGTTTGAGATCAACAAAACACCGAGTTGGCGTTCGTAGTTGTATTCGGACTTGGTTCCCCAAGATCAGTCGAAGTTGAGACGGGGGTCTCGAGCAACGCAAGTCCTCGTGCTCGTCTGGAATGCTTGAGCCCTGACGATGCGGTTATCGCCGCATGACAGCATCGTCAATGCAATTCACCCTCTGTTCAAAACTTGCGTGCACCAATTATTGACGCTTGCCTACAATTTGAGACAATATCCTCCGCCGAGGCTAGATCTGGATCCAGATCCATTGCAACGTCTGCCTTGTGGATGTGTACAAGGTGTCTCTGTGCCTCTCTCCCTCACAAACTCAGTCACCTGTCAGCCGGCAGACGGAACACAGCCATTGGGCTATGCCAAAACCGATGCAGGAACTCGAGCTGGAGCAGTCAATTCCCAGCCTGCTGGCCACTGCACTCTCGAGGCTTCCTCCCCTCGTGGGCGCTCCCATTCAAGCTCCTGGCTTCCGGGTGGGCTGGGGGAAGGTTTTACCCTCTAAAAACACGCGGCTCTAGGCTCCTTGGCATTTCGTGGTCTGCAGTCGAAGCGAAGGAGCCTGCAAGGAAGAGCAGAAACTGAGATTCAAGCACACTCCCTTGCACACTCCCTGCTGCAAGATTCTCCCGCTCCCACATGCTCCCACGACATGCATCTGACCTCGCCACCGCCACCACCACCATGCCACCATCATCACCAAACGGATCATCATCGCTATAGCACTTTCCCTGGAGCAGACTCCCGCATGCTGCTTTGTCAGGCTGCGAGGTAACCGTAGGTTTGCATTAGCCACCGCTACTGCTATTACTAGCCAGTTTCAACTGTCTGCCGAAGTTTCACGGAGAAGCCCCCCATGCCTTCACACTCCAGGCATAGAACCCAAAGAGTGGACCATACTAATACTTATACTACTACTAATAATAATAATAGTAATAGTAATAATAATAATAATAATAATAATAATAGTAATAGTAATAGTAATAGTAATAGTAATAGTAATAGTAATAGTAATAGTAATAGTAATAGTAATAGTAATAGTAATAGGCCGGTGCCCCTTCCTGGACCCACCTCCCGTGCATGTTTCAAGCCATTCATTATCACTATGAAATGCTGAGGATGATGACGAAGATGATGTTGGATGTTGTCACGCACATTTCCGATCGACTCGAGAGGGGGGGGGTGGGGGGGTGGGGTGGGGGGGTGGGGTGGGGGTGGTGGGCTGGGTGGGGTGGGGCTTAATGCAAATTTTCGATGGACTGGGGGGAGGGTGGAGGGGGGAGCTAAATGACGTCCTGTTCGGCCTGAGTCTTCAACACTGCACGGCATGGGTCTTGAACACTGCATGCTTTGTCGCAGCCATGAGTCCTCCTCTTGCTGTGGCCCTGTCCGCAGTTTTGCTTCTGCGGCAATGCCGCAATGATGACAAAAGTCTCCACGCGGTTTCTGCCCAGCGCAAAAAACCCGTTGAGCTTCGGGTCCGTGAGTTCCAGTGGACGCACTGGAATCACCAGCAAGACCTGCTGTGGCGTATGCTCGGAGACGTCATGCGCCATAGCGACACGCAGGAGGGGTGAAGAAAAAACGCGTCATCCGCGTGGTTCAAAACGCCAGTTTTAAGCCCAAAATGACTGTTTTGGAGACCCGAGCTGGTCCCCCAAAACAGGGTTTAGCAACTCAATGGAGCAGTGCACTCAAGTATGGAAACATACGGCAAAACCAGTACTTTCAACACTCGCAGCAAGCAAAGGACATTCCTATTCTTCTTGAAAGGTGGGTCCACCGCGGGGCTCCGGGCTAGTAATAGTAATAGTAATAGTAATAGTAGTAATAGTAATAGTAATAGTAATAGTAATAGTAATAGTAATAGTAATAGTAATAGTAATAGTAATAGTAATAGTAATAGTAATAGTAATAGTAATAGTAATAGTAATAGTAATAGTTTTGCCTCCCGCCTGGCTAGGACGAACCTACGATGCAGGGTAGTAATAGTAATAGTAATAGTAATAGTAATAGTAATAGTAATAGTAATAGTAATAGTAATAATAGTAGTAATAGTAATAGTAATCGTAATAGTAATAATAATAGTAATAGTAATAGTAATAATAATAGCAATAGTAATAGTATAATGGTTTTTGGCTCCCACTTGTCGGATTCCCGCGAGTAATAGTAATAGTAATAGTAATAGTAATAGTAATAGTAATAGTAATAGTAATAGTAATAGTAATAGTAATAATAATAGTAATAGTAATAGTAATAGTAATAGTAATAGTAATAGTCATTGCGATAATAGTAACCCTCTCTCAATCTGTGAAGCGCCTGTTCGGCATGTCGCCTCAACATGCGCAGCGGCACGGATTGCTTGGAGCCACTTCCTCGGTGGCTGCGTGGGCACAACTTGGATGAGGGCTTTTCGGAAAGCCTCAAGAGTCGACAGAAACCTTCATGTGGAATCCCATACATGATACGTTCACCCCTTCCCAGAAACCCGAGCCCCTCCTGGAGCCTTACCTCACACACTGCTGAATAGCGGCGCGCCTGCGGCCCACAAGGCACATGAGTACGAGGCCCAGAAGAAACCGAGCAACTCAACACCACAGAACTCAGGGTCTTCAGTTCCGGCAGAAGCTCAACCCCTTACACCTCTCGACCGTAAACCCCAAGCCCTGTGCTCTATACCCCTCTGGCTCACTGACTCCTGATTACGACGCCCCATCTTGCGGCTGTGTCACTGCTGCTCCGGCTCTGTCTTGCAACCTGCTCCCGCTTTGGGATTTCGAGTTCAGCGTTTGGGAAAGCACTGAAAGCCTTTGGAAGACCACTGAAGCCTTCGGCCGACCCCACAAATGTACGCGGGTTAGTTGCTACAAAGCCCGTGGAAAAATTTCAAAAAAAATGAAAGCTTTTGGCGATCTGTCCAGGTTTGTCCGAAGATCTTCACGACACCCTGGGAGATCCTCGCATCAGAAGAGCCCCTCTTGCATCCGAGCTTGGAAGTCGGCCGGGGAAGGTGACAGGCAACAGCGGCAACAACAGCATCGCGCCAAGCTGCAGCACTACTAGCTACAGCCAGCTCCTGATCTTACGATGCCAAAGCGGACTGACGAATTCCACTGTCAGACGAAGGGATGGACAACAACTGACCCTAAACTAAACCCTAAACCGCTGCAATTGCTGGCCGCATCCGTCGCGGGAGGAAAGAAATTTCCCCCTCCTACTTCGCAAGGACGAAAAGAGAGGTTTGGGGTTTATTGGGCTTAGGGCAGCTACCCTCAAGGATGTTCACTTCCGCGGCTGGCTGCCAAGAGGGCGGCATTCTGCTGCCCCTATCTGCGGCGATGTCTTCGGTGTCTTCAAGACTATCAGTGGTCATCGTCGACTTCAAATCCACACTTCCGCGGCTGGCTGCTGAACTTCGCGGTGTTGAATGTTTCTTCCTGCTTTTTGTTCAGGAAGGCCTCCGCTAAACCCTATAATATCTAGTATATTATATTGTGGTAGTGTATATATATATATATATATATAAATAAATATATATGTGTGTATATATATATATATTTATATGTATACATGTACATACAAAGTAGTATATAGGACAGTAACGGACAGTATATACCTGCACCCAGTGCAGGGGCCTTGTAAGCTGAGGCCGGGGCTGACAATGTCGCGTCCAAGCCGGATGCAGTAGGGCCGGCCAGGCTCCTCCAAGAGCTCTGTGAGTGAAGGCTTAAGGTTTCAGGGGGCTTAGGGGTTCCTTGCCGGTGCTATTCCTCAGGCTACTGTTCCTGAACCAGGTATACGGATTTGCGGGCCCTTGTGCGGCTGAACCATGAATGAGAACCATACGGCCATGAGTCAAAAGCACGTCCTGAAGAGGTTCGGCCATGACTCCTGCAGCAACTTCAGCAGTTCAAGGTGGAGTCCTTACAACAACCGTACGTTCAGAAAACGGCCTGCCAAGGGTATCCTTCCGCGGATCTCATCTCGCAGGCTGTCGTCCTGTACATTTCAATCCAACCTTCGCCTCCGAGATTCCCCCCGCCCGCCCCCTCGACCCCTCGACCCCCCGGCGGGCTAAGGAGGCCACGCTGAGGATGGCCGGAGGCGAGACGAAGTAGTTGATGAAGTCCTGCAGGTCCGCCAAAGCAGCGTTGCTTGGTATAGGAGGGTCATGGATGAAGTGTGGGCTTGACATGTGGTCGAGGTCTGGGGATCTCTTTAGCGTCAAAATCTCACCATCTGGATTGCTATAGATTCGTATACCATGCCTTAACTGTTGCCCGAAAGCTCCGGTCTGTCCTCTTCAAGAACGAAGAAGCGTTCACACCATTCCTTCCTCCAACGACTCTGCTTCTCCAGCATGCCAGCTATGCGCTGCCGTCGCGTCTCGCACATTTGCGCTCGGCTACAGGGAAACCAAATGTCCCAGGACCGCCGGTTGCATCACTTTCGTGATCGCCTATGTACAAAGCTACTATAACTTGAGTTCAAAGTGAGCAGGTTCGAAAGTCAGTCGCAAGCATACTATGCCGACGCACCAGACCTCCGGCAAGCACGGACATGCTGTGCGAAACTGGCACGACTGTGACATCCTAACCCCCGTGGCGATCTGCAGGACGTCTGTGCGACCATGCATGGTCATATCGCTTCAAGAGATCCGACTTCTTCGCAGAAGTGTCTGTTCGAGGTGAAACGCATCAACTCCAAGGGTCGCATGAGCCGAGGCCCACCAGCCAGGGCCCAACCCCGAGTCTACAACGTCACAGGCCGCTCTTCTTGCCGGCGAGGCTGAAATTGCCCAGAGAGCTTGGGAAGCCTCGGCCCCATGCTCAGCAATTCGTTTGCGGCGATCTTCGGCTACGGATTTTTGTTAAAGGCGTTCGGTGCAGAGCTGGGGTTCGTAGTTTCGCCGGCTCCAGACACGCGTTGCAGTGTTAAGCGAATGCCTAGCGATAGAGGATTGCCTTTCGGTTCTCCTCTGAAGGCAAATAGAACAGGGGATTATTCGGCTGCTGAAAAAAATCTTGCTGTGAAGGGCAACCTGTGTATGCAAAGGAGGCTTCAGGGAGCAAAGTGGACTCTGAACCCCGACAAATCGAAATGCAACAATCACGAGCCGACACCCAGAAATACCAACACAATATCGCGAAAGTCGAACCCGAATACGCCTTCGGTTCTCCGTCCCAGATGCCCAACTTCCCAAGATTTTTCTTGACGTCACCGGAGATCTTCTTCAGATCCTCCGAGGCCTGCAGCAAGCGATTCAGCCCGCCTTTGCCCACCAAAACAAAGCAAATATTTCTTCAGGCCAACGGTAAAAGGAGGGAACCTTTTTTTGGACCCCTAGGTTTTATACCCTTAATATAGCTATGATATACCCATTATATAGCCCATTATAGGGTAGGGGTCCCCATTAAGGGTCCCTCCTTTTGCCCTTTGATGCTGATGCCCGTTCCCAGGAACAGGGTGTCTGCCTTTGCACCCTTGTTCAAGGCATCACCCAGGTAGTTCATCGTAGAGCCGATG
The DNA here is from genome assembly GCA_905221615.1 of Symbiodinium sp. CCMP2592. Taxonomy (NCBI): domain Eukaryota; class Dinophyceae; order Suessiales; family Symbiodiniaceae; genus Symbiodinium; species Symbiodinium sp. CCMP2592. Next base: position 28,385 of record CAJNDT010000877.1, read on the forward strand.
GACGGGACCTCGCCAAAATGCTCGCACGAAACGCATCTCTGCCCTCGCACCAGCCTTCATATTCAAAAAAAGCCATCATGAGTGCAATCGCGACTCCGATTTATCCTCTTACTAGCAGTAGCATGTACAACAATAACCGGTGTTACAAGCAGTAGCAGTAGCAGTCGCAGTCGCAGGGTAGCAGTAGCAGGGTAGGAGTAGCAGTAGTAGTTATTGTTGCTGTTGTTGTTGTAGCAGCAGTAGTAGATATAAGTACTTTGCCCGATGGCTGACCTTTCATACGCATCAGTGGTCTCGCCGCACTAATCCCTTCAAAGTCACCAGTAGTCATCATAATAACATGAATAGGTAACCATCAATGCAAAAATTGTAGTCAAGGTGGTCAAGGACTGCTGCTACAGCAACCCTGGTAGTAAAACTGACAACACTAACGCAAGAAAACGTCGTTTGATTTGCCGAAGGAAATCCTAAACCCGTTTCGCATCGGGGCCTTGTTCAAACTGCCGGATAAGTAACCTGATGAAACTGAGGATGATTTTTTCAGGCGCACCGCTAGGCTTAAACCCTGATATCCTAAACATCCCCAAACACGTTTTGCATCCCGGCCTCCTGCGGTGTTGCCCATCCCCAAAACCCATATACCCTAAACCCTGATACCCTAATACCGCAATACCCGAATACCCTGATACCCTAATACCGCAATACCCGAATACCCTGATACCCTAATACCCTGATACCTTAACTCTATAAGGCCCAAGGAGGCGTTTAAGGACCCCGGCCCCAAGCTGCGGCTCCGCAGAACCTTCGTAGGGCTTTCTTTTCTTCAGTTTTTTGGACAAGCCACAAGAATTACTTAGTGCTTTTAGTTGTACCTTTACACCTACATGCTGATGGCATGGTTACAAATGAAGCGTCAGATGTCTTAGGATGGTTCTTGCTTGCTTGCGGGCCCTTCCTCCCGGCTTGTTGAAAGAAGGACTTCGGGTGTAGGGTTTACACTATCAGAATTATCACAATTCGGACTCAGCCAGAGATTTGCTGCGTCCAGAGTTTAGGGTTGAGTGCTGCACATTTTGGGGGATGCAGGCTGAGGGCAGCTGGAAGCTTAGGGGAGCTGGTCAGGTTCAGCCGCAGTGGCAGTAGGTACCTTCCTAGTCACGATTTCAAGCGTTTCCACGTCCGGGGCCAGGCATAGCGGTTTGTTGGTTTTTAGGCGTCGAAGGAGTTTGAACGAACTCTCTTGCGGGCTCGATATCAATATGCGTGCGGAGACGTTTTTGGGTTAAGAATTAAAAAAAGTGAATCTAAAATTCGGCGTGTCATGGCTTCGGCCCTCAGAGGGCTGCGATCCACCATGTGTAGGGCTCGCGAGCTTGAGGGTTCTCCTCTTTGCTGGAGGCATGCTTCTTGGTTCAATCTGTTGGCCTTTCGGTTGCGGCAGTTCTAATCCCATTATGTAGGTTGCGTCTCTATTGACGAGGTCTGCCAAAGTCTATGTCATCCAAAGGCTGGGAGGGGGATCTTTCGGCAGCCAGGACACCTGACGCCGCCTCGCTTCCGTCGCCTGGCAGCAAACACAGTCTGAAGACTTCACGGTCCACGCCTTCTGCAGTATCACCACGAAGCATTCGTTCAATAAGTCGTTGCATCATGGCTACCAGCTGCCAATGCGATGGACGAAGTCATATGGTCCTTACAGGAAGTCATTCTTGCTGAAGTTTGGGGGTAGGTGAGTCTGCATGATGGGCCTGGTTTCTTGCAGATCCTCCGTGGCAGTGCCCGTGATTTGGGCATGCTTCACTACTGTCGAGACACCCATTCCAGTACACATGGAGCTAACTCAGGCGACATGGATTTCCTTCAGGCAGATGATGCAAACGCTTGGGTTGGGTCCAATCGACCTGCACCATGCGACACTGGGCCGTCTTGCGGAGTCTTGCGTGCCTGCTCATTCAGTCTCAGCAAGTTCCTTGTCCTGACTGACTTGCCAGCCAACTGAGCCTCCGTAATCCTGAAATGACGGATGACAACCCATGTCCCGAACATCCGCTCGTCTTGGGTGACGGATGGCTCACACCACCGGTGAGACTAAACCGATAGCATATCCGCACACAAAGACCCTGAGCCACTGAAGCCCAAAAGCCACAGTTGGACAAACTGAGCCCTGAATCCCCAACTGTCAACTCACTTAACCCTGGACCCCTTAAACTTCGACCTGAACCCTGAGCCCCAAAATCAAAATCCTAAACTCCACTGTAAGACATGGCGTCAACAACTAGAAAAGGGCTTTTCCTATATAGTATAAGAATAGCGTCATTCAAAACAGAAGCCTTGACTATAGCAGTATTGAGATTTCGTGCCCGAAACTTTCAACTCCTTACCATCAAGACTTGCACTCCCCGGGATCCTCAACCCAAAACCCCTTTTCAGTATGGGCCTGGATCGTGTGCTAGCGAACACTCCTCAAACCCTGAACCCTTTTTAAACTCGAAAGAGCAACCCTAAATCCTAAACCCGTTTTGCACAGACTTGTATATGCCCGCACCCTCAACCCGAAACCCTAAACCATAGATCCTCAACCCTAAACCCGAAACCCTAGATTCCCTAGATCAAGTTCCCATGTATTACATTAGAGTAAAGTATAGCGGATTATTATATTACACTAGATTCCTTTCAAATATATTAAGTTCTTTTTTGAACCCGCACTGAGGCCGATGCATGTGACGGATTATATTAAGTTCTCTTGTTGGAAATCTCCCCGGCGAGCCATGGCCTGAGGCTCGCAAGGCAAGCAGCCGCTCCACGAGCGGGTCGTCGGTGCCGCTCTCCCCGAGCCTGCAAAACACGAGGGATTTAGGATTTCGATTTAGGAGTTTAGGGGGTTAGGGGGTTTAAGGGTTTAGGACTTCGACTCACGCACTCGCACAAGGCAGGCATGGCTTCAGGCTCTAAGCCCGCTTTCGACTCAGCTCTAAGCCCGCTTTAGGGTTTAGGGTTTATGGGCTCTGGTAACTGTAATAAGCATGAAGACATGGACACATGGAGGAAGGGAGTGGAATGGAGTGAAATAATGACTGAAGACATGCACCAACGAATCAGTGAATGAATGAACAAACAGGAAAACAAACAAAGAGAGAGAGAGAGAGAGATTATATCTACATATATATCTGCTTGTTTGTATGCATGCATGAATGTGTGTTTGAAGTCTGGGGTCTGAGCACGAGTCTGGTCAGCAAAAGAGTGCCGCTTGCAGCTGCGCACCAGCTCCTTGCCCCACCTCCCATCGCACAATCGGCACCCCCCGCCGTGTTGCAAGGTTTTGCCCCACTGACGGCGGGGAATGCTTCGAGCAAGTCTACACAGCTCCTGGCAGCGTCTAGCATAACATCATATGGTATCACATAGCATGATACCCAAAAGATCCTACGAGGTGTCCGTGAATGCAATAGAGCATGTCACCGCATCTATCAAGAAAATCACAGCCCGGCCATGCTCGGCTTGAAATTCCTTGCGAAAATGGAGCTAAGATCCAAAGGCAGGAATGCAGAGTATATTCTATAGTTTATAATAAAATAAGAGATAATAAGGAACCCCACGGAATAATAGTACGATTTCTTTCGGCCCCGAGACTATTTCCAGGCTGTGCTTGGCACATGGGATCCCGCCCACCCATGAAATGCCCAGGCACATGGCTGAGATGGAAGCCGCATCCACTACCTGGGACCGAAGCTGTACACTTGTTGAAGGCTTGCAACTTGGCAAAACGGGCGGGGCGTCGGAGTATGGACGGATTTGGTCTGTCGTCTGCAGCTATCTAAAGAAACCCCCATTTACCCGTCACGATTCAACTCCAAACTTGTTCCCTGTGACATCTCAGACTTAGTTAGCCCCACGGGTTTTAGTCAAGGGAGTACTGCAAGCTCGACCTGTTATGCGTATTTATGCGTTGCCTCAAAATTGAAATCCGACAGGGGGATGAAGCACGAAGCAGCAGCGTAGTATCTTTGATCAACTCGGCTCAGTGATAAAAGGTACGAGTACCTGTGGCGACCGCGTCTTCGAATCTTCACTGCAGCAGCGAAGGCGAAATCGTGCCTGGCTGCTCCCTGAGATCTCTGCTTGGAAACCTCATCGTGGTCCCACGGTGCGATGGCGCGATGGTTCCCCTTTTGAGGGCCTGCACCCCTTCACATTCTCTTCAGCACCCTGCCTGCTACAGTGACAGGGATCACTGTCGAATTGAAATGCGTGCCTGGGCCGGAGCCACCGGCCGCAGGGAAAAATCACATCCGATGACCTTCTGACTTCTGAGGCTTCCGGCACTTTTTATCCAGGGTTTAGGGTTTAGGGGTTTGGGGTTTCGGGGTTTAGGGTTTAGCGCTTTGGGTTCAGGGTTCAACATCCCTCTCTTCTTCAGCAGCTCGAAATTTCCGGAGCTCAGGAGCCTTTTAGTATGAAGAAGAAACGAAGACCCCGAGAATGGCCAGCCTTCAGGACGAATCCTAAACCCTTTCGGAACTCGCTCTTTAGACTAGCAAAGTTTAGAGAAGCAAGACCAGCCAGGGGCTTCTTTCGGTTGGCATTCATTGGGTGCCAGTGCTCCGCAGTTTAAACACGCTCAGAAGAGACCCTTACAATCGATGCGCTGGATCAGAATGGTTCCGGAGCTTAGGCGGTGATCCGGCCAGGAAAAGACTCCAAGCATCGGCCATGCCGTCTCCGAGTTGCCGGTTCAGTCATCTAACTGATCCTTCTGCCAGCATTGGACTCTCTTTAGATGCATCTTTACGGCAGTGCATTCTGCGTTTTGGAACGCTCTGCAACTCGCAAGACAAGCCGTAGGCTGATGATAAAATGGCACCGGTGGCGACTGTGTCTTCGAATCTTGACTGCAGCAGCGAAGGCGAAATCGTGCCTGGCTGCTCCCTGAGACTTCTTCTTGGAAACCTCATCGTGGTCCCACGGTGCGATGGTGCTTTTTTGAGGGCTGCGCCCCTTCACATGCGCTTCAGCACCCTGCTACAGTGACAGGGATGACTGTCGAGTTCCCCTTCGAGAGGGTCTGCATGCTTTTGTGTGTTGCCGACAAAACCTGCTGCTCAAGGTGAAACCCGTTTCCATCGTTTGAAACGAGGGCTGCAAAGGCCAACATCTTCATATTCAGATAATCACACCGGCTAAACATCTACATGGGGTTCCCTCTACACTACAGCTTACAAACAGAAGCAGCGCCTCGCAAAGCCTGCAAAAGTGAAGAAGAATTGGAGCTCTGCGAGAGAATCCCGCGGAGGTTTTAGCGTGGAAACACACCACGACAGCACCACCCTGGGGAGTCGTCGCATCGCTGAATTCGGATTGGGCATCGGTGTCAGCAGCGTGAGAAACACTTCTTGAACTGCCCTACAAGATCGGGCACACGACAAGCTTCCGGCTTGCTACTTGTAACTGACACCTCTGATGCACGGACACGCTGGTGGGCAAGCACCCACAAAGAATTCCAGGTGACACCTCGCGAGAATGAATGGAAGATTGCATCTCAAAAGTGTGTGACACATGCGGGCAAGTCTCACATGATAGCGCATGAACGAAATGCTGAAAGCTGCCCTCCGGGCTCGCTCTCTGTCGTCATCTCACGCATGCTACTTTCATTGCATTGCCTGCCGAGCCCTGCCACAACGCACCCGCTTCTCAAAGTCCTCCGGATTGGAACTGATGTTCTTCAGAGACTTCTGGAACTCTTCCACGTAGCCGGTGTGCGTCTTCACTGCTGGTAGCCCGTGGCCATCACTGTCTTTGTCCATTGACTTGAAGCTGAGTCGTGGTTCGACGAAATTTTCGATGGGCTTGAAGTCATCCTTCAATGTCTTCTCTTGCTTTGTTGCGTGCTTATCCAGCTGCAAGGCTTTGAGGGAGTCCGCAAAGGAATGGCCCGCCACGTTAGGAACTGCAGGCTGTGCATCTGCTTTCACAGGGCACGAAATCTCCTGGCTACTTGCGCAACCCATGGTCTTCGAGTCTCCAATGGCCCTCTGTTGGAGGCGACTTGGGAACCCGAATCTTGAGCCCATAATTTGCCATACATCATTCTCACATGCCCGTGGCTATCGGCCAGCTGAAGTTGCACTTGAGACAAAAGCCCTAAACCGAAGCATCACAAAAAGTTTGCGTTTTGGGAGCCTTCCGCCTTGCCTACCCTTCTTGGTACCCTATATTCAGATTTTGGGATGGTTCAAGAACCCCAAACCCCAAACCCTGAACAAAGTCAGGGCTTCTGCTCTTCAGCATGCAAGTCTTCGACTCAGGTTTATTTGTGGGCTTAGTTATAGAATGGGGTTTCGGTCTTCATTATACTAAACTATAGTTATAATAAGGAACCCCCAAAAACAGCATTCCTAACCCTGCACCGCGGACCAGGTGGCTCCTTGAACAGAGAAAAGACCCTAAGCTCAGAAGGCGATGCCTGTTGTGGATGCGATGGGTTTCGCAGAAACAGGGATACCTCATGTCGGAGTTCTTAGTGTCAGAATCCCCTGTTGTGTAAAATTCTCATACGGAGGTTGCTGGATTTTCCTCCGGATGGGCGTTGCCTCAACTGTGAGCCGAGTCGCATCCGGCGACGAAAGGACTTTGAGAATGATCTCCGCCTTTCCCATCTCGCGCCTGAACTCTGGGTTTGAGGATTCAGGTTTCGGGTTTGGCTCCGGAGCTCGGACACCTCCGTAGTAGAGTATCCCCGGCGAAAAACCAGGCACTGTATTGAGCTCAGGGAACAGGTTCAGGGTTTAGGATGCCTTTGCGTGCGAGTTTGTGCTTTTCGACGGCTTTATGAAAATCTGGGACTTGTGTTGCAAACTTCGGTGAAATCAGAGCCGTCTCGTATACGGCGTATACCTCGATGCACAGGATGAAACCCTCCACGCCAAACCTTGCACAAGTTTGCATCCAGGCCTATGGCACCCTCAATCTTTTAACCCCAATCTCCCTCAGGGTGTCGTTTCCCAAATTCTGCTTTTCTCCTTCAAACAGTTAAGTACACATTGTCACATTGTTGGGTTCTTACGGCCGGACTGGATTAAAGAGACATATTTAGCGTTCATCTGTGGGGAACCCGACACACACTTCGTAAGGTTCGGCTATGGCACGGTGCGTAGTTCAACCAGGACATCGGGTGGAAGCACTTTGGTTCGTCCGAATCCTGCCTAATACATGCCGGAAAGCATTATGGCCATGCTCCTCAACCTCGTCAGTCATGCAGGGAATCGGGTTCATCACGTCTCTGATTCCACCAGCACTCGGGGGAAGCATTTGGAACCGGTTCTGAATATGGGGAGAAGCGCGTTGTGTCCTGGTCTCTAGGTGGTCTCTTTGGGTCCTGGATCCTCCTGGTGTCTCCTCGTCTCTGCGGTCTCCTGGTCGTGGTGGTCCTGTTGTGCTGCTTTTCCTGGAGGTCCTGCTGGGCATGGTGGGTGGTGGATCTGAGAGCTATCCACGCACGACCTGCTATCGGAACCTGCAAAGCAAGAGGGTGGTTGTTGTACAGAATACAGAACAGAGCTGCGGCCAAGGCTCAGAACATAGTTGCTGTATGCCGTGGGCATCTGGCGGCCCTGTCCCGCGATCACGGGCGCCTCCAAAAGCGTAGTTTTGATCAGCGCGGTGTCCAAGAGCAGCTGTTGGGCCCCTTTCTCACTGATCTTGCGGCACTTGTGGACCTCTGTTACGAACCGCGCCACAAAGGACTGGACGAACTTGTCGCAGAAGAAGCGGTAATGAATCTTGGAAAGGTGTCGAGCTATGGGCTCGAACTGTTTCGGCAACCTTTCGCTGATGTCACCCACAAAAGCGCTGTGGTCACCCACGTCCTGCGAGCTGGCAAAGACCCTCATGGAATCGTAAGCCAGGGGACACTGAATCCGAAACCGGGAACTTAACAGGTCCTGTGAAAAGGCCGCCCAGTTTGTGCCGGTCATGCTGCCGAAGGCCTCGTCCAGGCTGCAGCTGACGGACTGCACAAGTGAATCGTTGGCACGGTTCACGAGATTCCGTAAGATCTCCTGCTCCTCGTGGAAACCTCACCCGACGCCAGGAACCAAAAACATGTGCAGAGACACAGCCGCTTTGCACCTGGAGTGAATAGTAGTATAGTGCAGTGTAGAGTATAGAGTATATAGTTTATAGTATACTACTGTATATAATACATTGTATATAGATAGAAAAGTAGACAGTGCATAATGTGTGGTATAATATGGTATGTTCCCAGTATGTTACAGCATAGCGTAGCACGGCATGTATAATACAGTGTGGTTTAGTACAGCATAACACAACATAGCATGACATAACATCGCATAGCATAGCATGGTAAAGCACAGTCGAACATAGAGTAGTATTGTATAGTATCACCGAGGTTCGGGCCAATACGCTCCTGGAAGTCCGCACTAATGACCTTCAGCAAGGACTCCTCCAGCTGCGGCAGCGTCTCGTCGCAATACCTGTGTGTTAGATTGGACTAGATCAGGTTAGATTAGTTTGGTAGCTTCTGAATGTTGACCCTCAGAGCTTTGGCCAAGGGGAGCTGCATTGCATTGCTAGCTCGAGAAAACAGAGGCAAGGCACTCGGCCGTGCCGATGACACAGCAAACGGCCTGGACCCCAGCTACATCCAGCAGAGTCTTCTTGCCATTGCCGGGGAGTAGGCCTCCAAGCTTTCCGGCATAGTGGGTTATGATCTTTCTGAAGACCTGGAAGATGTCAAAGAGGGTGTTGTGAGTAGAGAAACCTGCACATCTGTTCATGCTACCCTTCATTGCGGCGAAAAGCTCCGGAGCCGACTTGTAGAGATATCTCGGCTCCAGGGATTCGTCCTCATCCTCGTCGTTGTCCTCATCGTGGCCTACCATTTTGTCTGCATTTGTCAAACTCTGCAGCACTTCCATCAGCTGCTTCTCCTCGTGCTTGACCCAAGTGCTCAAGTAGGCATCGAAGCACTCACTGATGATGCCTCGGAATCGCGGGGCGAAGTCCTCCTTCTCTTTCGCTACCTGCTGGGCCGAACCCCCGGCCTTGCCAGAGCCCCCGGCTTTGCTAGAAAGCACGTCCGGGTACTTCAGGAGCAGCTGACTTGTCGATGGACCAGGACCAGGGTAGCCAGAGCCCTGGTCCTGGTCCGCCTCCACGGACCACTTCCGTGCCAACTCGTTCTCAAAGTCGATGGACTTCAGCAGCACCCGGATCATTAGCTCGGGATCGACCGTGTGGTGCGACGTGTCCAAGATCTCCACGAGATGCTGCCGGGTAACGTGGCAGAAGAGATCGCACAAGCCACAAGGTACTCGCCAAGACTCTGGAAATTGCGACTTGTACTTGTCGTCAAACTCTCTCAGCGTTCGTTTTAGCCACGCGAAACGGCGCTCTGCCGTTTCTAGGCCGGAGGCTTCTTTGGGTGGCTGGAAAATGTCCTTGTAACCCTCTAAAAGTCGCAAGCAGAACTGTGTCACCACTTCCCTCTTCATGCCAGGTCCAAGTGCATCTACGCACTTGGCGGCTGCCACCCCCCAGCCTTCAGGCAAACTCTCCTGCCTGGTGGCACTTCCAATACCGCCATGCAGGCACATGTAGTCGTCCAGGATCTGCTGCTTCAGGTCACCAAGGACAGCTGCCTTTCGCTCCAAGAGGTCGGCGACTCTTGCAACATGCGACAACTCCTGAAAGTGCCTCGAAAGTTCCTCGACCGCATGGATCAGGCTCGCCGCCTGCTCATAATGTCGACACTCTGCCGTGGAGCGCAACTGCTCCAGGGCCGTGATGAGCATAACCAGGCGTTTCAGGGCCGTCACGGTCAAGGTCAAGTTGCGTTTCGCGATGTCCAAGGACTTGATGTCCCGGCACACGTCGCTGACCTGGGTGCTTCTTAAGGAACGTCATCCAAGTTACCATAACAGGGATCTACAGTCTATAGTCACTGTAGTCTATATATGTCTATATAGTCTATAGTCGATAACATATGGTCATATGGTGCGTCCGAGCCCAGCGACGAGCTCCTCGGACTGCTCGGCCTTTGAGCGAATGGCTTTGATCCGCTCGAAGAGCTCCCGGACGGCGAGCTTCGCATCGCTGAGATCCGCCTGGGCTCGGCGCCCGTGGGCCGCCTGCCGTCGGATCGCGCCTCGGATGCCATCTTCGATATGCTTCTCCTGCTGCCTGAGCTGCCCGATGAAGCTGCTGAGACCTTCTAAGGACTCCTGGTTCGGAAACTGCTTGTTGATGTAATCAACTGCGTCAAAGTTGTCCGCGTCCAGGGGATCCGGCTCTTCCGATCCCAGAGGTTCAAAATCATCTTCTAAATCATCATCCATCGCACATGCTGCTAAGGCTCTACCGCATCTACGAGAGCCTGGCACACTTGCACCCGCCACAGACTGCGCACTTCAACACCACTGGTACTGCTGCAAATCGAATCCACCAGGGTGGGGGGGTGGGGCCTGTTTGCTATGCACCCATCACGCTTTTTTCTGTCGGCCAGCGGAGCATCGAGGAGAAAGCAACTGCAAGGCTACCTCATCTTCGCGGCCAGAAATCTTTGCGCAAGGTCCAGAATCCGGGACTGTTCCTTAGCTGCTCCCGTTTAGCCGCTGGGCTCTGAGTGTCCGCCAGCTCCCTAAACCCTGAACCCAAGCCTAAAACCGAAACCCTCAACCCAAGTTCGGGGGACGGCTGCCTGACGAACGAAAACCTGCCTATCATGGCTACGACTCTGCTTGGAACCCTCCACCGTCAGGCAAGCGTCTTTGACTGGGACTTCGTGAGGACACACATTTGCTTCAGCAAGGACTTGAAGAGGTCATTATGGTGCGAGGCGATGTTGACGGCCAACTTCTCCAACACCTGTCCAGTTGTCAGAGAATGCCCGGACCCCGCCACGCTCCTCAGCTGCTTTGAAGCTGCACACAACAACATCTGATCAATAGCATGCTTCCTCGGGCGCTTCAGCAGGCTCTTCGCAGGCTAGCGAGAGCTCGAAACACAGGCGAGGCTCTTATCTTGAAATACTTTCAAGATGTCCTCTGCGATGCTCCGGTCCGAGTCGAAAAGCTCCAGCGGCAAGCCAGCGCAGTTCGACTCCTCTGCAACTTTTGGAACCTGCCGGCTGCGAGCTGGAAAGGTGCTGGGCTTCCTTCTTGGAAAGTGCAATTTTAAAGCTGTTCATGAATTCAGTGCTGTGCGATCAGACCCCCGGTCAGCAGCACAGACATGCCACAGACTGTTAAAACGCTAAACCCAACCAACCCGAGCCACAACATTCAGGACCTGAACCCAAAACCCCAAACCTAAAAAGCCTTTTTCAGGCTGGATTTGCTGACTGCATCCTCTCTCTCTCTCTCTCTCTTTCTTTCGCCAGGGTTAGGATGTAGAGGTTTCCCTCTACATCGCGCGCGTCAGCGCCCCCGACTGTTGGGGGGTGAGTAAGTTGCAAGCTGGTGCCCTCGGCACTGGGTATTCCAGTGAAGTGCTGCTTCCCTCAGCGACTGCAAGTCGGTAAGATAAAAGAACAAGGCCTCTGGCTGCCAAATAAGTTTGAAGACCGGAGGTTTCAGCTGCGGGAAGGGGGGGGTTTTCCCCTCAAGCTTGGGCAATCAAATTATGGTGGATACTACAATCCGTGTCGGTGTGCCTTTCAAACCCATTCATGGAGCGAGCAGACCTCCAAAGGTGTAAAACAGAAGAACCTGACCCCGCAATCTAGAGGATGTAGGCACACTCTGACGTTCGGGGGGCGTCCCCCTCGCCAAATGAAAAGATGTCGTGAAACTCGTGACGAGCCTGCTTTGGGTGGCCGGGGAGGTTTCGCCGTTGACTATGCAAGAAGTAGTGAGAAGTAACAATAAAGCATAGCAACAAACATCGGCTGAAGTACGGCAAGCCTTCCCACAGCTCTAGTTAGGATACATTCTGGCTCATCTTACCTGGCTGGACGAGGGCAGCAACAAAGGAACAGACTTCAAAAACAACAAACCAAAAGTGGAATCACAGGATGCCAGGTGTTGGGATGTCAAGGTCCCTTAGTGACGCAGTGTGGTTCTACTTACCTGGCTATACAAGGGCAGCAACAAAGGAACTGACTCGGAAAAAAAGGGCAGAGGTTACAGGATCACAAGATGCCAGGTTTGGGAAATAAACGTGTTTGCGTGCTGGCGTACAGCAACTTAGGCAAAGCGGTTGTTCGGGGGTGTCCCCGTTTTTGTTCCTTTCGTCCGAAGGAACTCGCTGGGAAAGACCTTTCTACAAGCCGGGCTTCTGCACTACTTCAAAAAGCAACAAAGGTTTAGTAGTAAGAATAGAAGCAATGAATATCACATGATACCCGGCGCTGAAGTGCTATGTCGTTCAACTACAGTAGGAAAAGAGGGGCGTCCCCCTGTGGATTTCCGGGTACCTTGGCAGCGTGAGGGCCTCACACCTCCATTATAAGTAATAGAACCAAGGGCTCGTGCAAGTTACACTGCAAGACTGTAGAGCTGCGAGGGGCATCCCCCTGTTTGAAAAAGAGACTACCGATTAAAGATTGCGCGCTCCAGTCAGGAAATCAGTCCATCTCGTCGGGGAGCTCTTGGTCGTCGTCTGGGGTGCCATAGAAAACCGCATGTAGTCGTCGGCGTCGATGGGATGACGCTCTTGCCCGCAGTGTCGTCCCTTCTCGTGGTCTCGGACGTGGTCGCGGGCTGCGGGAGCGGAAAGCTTGAGTTGGGGCTTCTGAAGGTGAGTCTTCAGTTGTTGATCCCCGGGGGTGCCCCCCCGCTGTGGTTGGCACTGTGATCTCCTCCAGGTTGTTCTCCACGAGGTAAATGGGGGAACCCCACAAAGCAGCTGTCCATGAGAAAAGCAAGTGGTGAGCTTCAGCAAGAACAGCGGCAGTCTCCTGCTCGAGGAAAGGCATGACCTTCTCAAGGAGTTGCTGGGCACGCAGTATTTGGTAGGGGGTAGATTCCCCTGGGCCTCGTCGTTGTCCTGAATCTGGTCCTGCAGGGAGTCCAGGGGGTACAGGTAGCACAGGTTGATCACGAACCGGTTGCATAGGTGGAGGTGGCTGCGCAAGGCATTGGTCCATATAGGAAGCAGTGCGGTCAATGGTTGTCAGCAAAGCTTCCGCTGCTTCTTGAATTCCCGCTGTGCCCCCTTCCTCTATGGCCAGGTCCAGGAAGGTTGCTTGCGCCATCGAGTTTTTGAGGCCCGCCTCGGTGGATGCGCGGGCTGCTTCCGGGGGATTGCCCCGAGCACGCTTGGATGTCTCTTTGGTCTTCTCCAGGATGTCGCGGATGCGGTCGGCAGCTCGTCGTTGTTCTCGCAAGGTTGTACTGCCGAGGTTATGCAGGAACTGTCGGAGATGTACTTGTACTTCCGCAAGAGGGTTGTGGTAGGGCTCCAGTGTGGCATTTGGCATGGTATTGATGGGTCTGTCCGCCGCCGCAAGGAGCTGTCGGAAGCGATGCAGTCTAGAGCAGGCCTTGTATGCCAAGGTGGTAATATCTTCTCGTGGTTGTAGAAAGCTCTGTTGGAGAAGCGAGTTGAGCACGGCTTCAAGACTGTCCAGGAGTTGTGGTTGGTCAGGTTCGGCAGGTAAAGGGAAAGGGTCCGAAGACGAGGTTGCCCCCGGTGTGTCCATGTCTTCAGCTGGTAGTTGTTGGTCAGCAGGAACAGCATCAGGAGGCCCAGGTCCATGTCCAGGCTGTGGGCGGTTGGATTGCATCAAGGCGGCGGAGTCGTTCTCGCTTGGCCAGCTTGTTTCGGATTCCGAGCCAGTCGTAGCAGTCCTCGAGCTCTGCCTGGGGTGTACCTGTTGTTGTGGAGCTGGGTCATGGGGACTTCGAGGGAGGCTTTCACGTTGTGCAGGTGGAGCTTGAGGTCGATGGGTTGTGTTTGCCCGTTGTCGTCGTTGTGGAGGTCCAGTGGGTTCGCGTCGTTCAGGAGGTGTCGGTGGTCTGGGCTCTTGTTGCGGCGGCACGACTGAGGGACCGCCTAGCCTTCGAATATCATCTTCAAAGCGGGGCCGTCGGGACCAGAGTTTGTCCTGGCCTTTCCATTCCAACCAGAAGCTTTGACCATTGCTAAGGGGAATCCACCCCTGCGTAGTGTCGGGCGGTGGTGCTTCGTCGATAAGAACCAACCAGTACCTTGGCGTTCTGGCGAATCCAAGCTCAATCTTGGTGGTAGCGATCCAAGGGCCCACTGGCGTGAGGGTCAGCCGGGTCCTTGGGGCCAGTGTTGAGCCTCTCTCCGTAAAGCTGCTGAGCGTGTTGAAGATGACCGCTGTAGGCTCGGATCGTAGACGTCCGGGATGGCGAACTTGGTCCCGGTGCTGTGGTGTCCACACAACGCCACGCCAGGCGCCGTCTGAGGAGCTGCGAAGGGTGAGCACGTTGGCCGCATCAAGAGGGACCGCAGGAGGGATCGTAGTGGGGGTTGCTCCCCAAAGCCATGAGTGATCTTGTGTGTTGGCTCCCACACGGATCGTGCTTTGGAGGGAGTCGGTCCCTGCAGCTCCAGTCACTGTCCATCTGGGGGCTTTCCCCATCGCCGTTGCCTCCGCTGCTTTGGCTTCAAGGTCGGAGATGTTGGCCGGGATCGCGGTGCGGGAGGTGACATGCTGCCCTGGTGGTTCCGAACTGGAGCTGGCGCCTGAATGGCTATGCTGTCTCAGGGGAGGCGGCTGGTAAAAAAGTGGTGCTCCCTGTGCTTGTCCCAATTGTCGCTCTCGGTTGTGGTACATGTCGATGTAGTCGGCTGTATCATGGTGTATAGAGGCAGGCCTATTGTCCACCAGGATGACGGGGTTGCGGTGCACGCCATCAATGTGCAACTGTGTTTGAGAGCTGTTGGCCAGTTTTCTGAGCATAGGCTGTCTCCTCGCCGGCTTGGGCGGGATTTCACGATGATCATCTGGCAGCTGAAAGCGAACTCGAGGACGTAGTGGTGGTGGTTTGGGGTAGCTCTCCCCACGGTGGTCAGGCTCTGGCTTGTCATCATAGTGTTGAGAGCCTCGGTTTGGTGGTAGTGGTTCACGCGAGGAGGATGAGGTCGATGTAGTTGCCATAGGGCGCTGCTCGGGCGGCTGCAGGTATGGGTTGTTGGCCTGTCGCCGTTTGTGGTCTTCCGCAGCTGCCGTGTTGGCTTTTGTGCCAGGGTCTCGGTCCAGGCTCGCAGGAGCGTCTTGTTGAGGTAGGCCTTGTTGTGTTGTTGCCGGGCTGGTAGAACTGGACGTCGAGCCAGTGGGGATGACTTTCCCAGTAGCATCCCTCTCGTAGTTTTGCGCATTTTTGAGCGCCGCCAGCATGTCACTATGTTCTGGGCGAGATCGAGGTTGTTGCCAGGGGGGTTTCTCCCCTCTCTGGATGTATGGGAGCGCTCGTCGCCAGGATAGCCACGGGGGTTTATCCCCCCAATTGAGCTGGTGCCACAAAGCTTTAATGTCCGTTTTTTGCCCCTTGTTCTTCACACGTTGACTGCCATGACCTGCGCGTCGTTTTGGGCGATGATCATGACCCTCATCTTCATCTGAGCTTGGAGTGGAACTTGTTCCGGAAGAGCTATCATCATCATTGGTGTCGTCGTTGTCGTCAGGGGTACGTTGGTTGTTGTTGTGCTTGTCGACAGCGTGGTTCTCAAAGTCCTCGGCATCGCCACGGTGTCCTGCAAGTCCAGCGTGGTCAGGGTTCTCGGTGGAGCCGTCGTCCATCATGGCAGGTGCGTCTGCTGCTTCGTCATTGTGCGCTGGTGGGACGTCATCGACATCTTGCGGGGGCGGTGCTTCCTCAGGTGTACATGTTGAGGAAGTTGCTGAGGCGTCTGAGAAAGCTTCCACGTGCTGTGGCAAATCGGGTGGCTGTAGAGAATCAGGTACAGGAGGTTGTTGAGGAGGTAGGTGAGGAAGTGCATGTAGTCCCAAAGGGTTGTCAGTCCACTGGTGAGGCGGTAAAATGGGTCCTTCGCCTGCGTAGTGTCTGGCCACGAAATTCCATGGGTCCATAGTGGGTGGTTGTCGTACAGCAAGTGGCTCGGGCAGTGACTGAGGTACCGAAGCAGGTTGTCCATGTTGTTCCGGTGGCACTGCAAAGTCCTGGCTTGCTGGGGGAATCCCACGAGGCGGCTCTTCCCCCTGGAGAGTGTCCAGGCCTCCCGGCATCAAGTCGGATGCCGCGTAGGCCCCTGGGTTGGTAGTCGCCGCGGATGAAAATGGAGAAGTCGTAGCAATCTGTTGTGAGTGAGGTCGGGGAGGGTGCACCGGATCACGGCGCGGTTCGTGCTCATGAAGATCGCGTTGTTGTTGGTCTTCAGGTCCTTGCGGAGAATCGTGCTGTAGTCGCTGAGGTCGGTGGTCATGGGGCCGTGCAGGATGCCGATCAGGTAGTGCTTGGTCGGGTCCTGGTTCTTGCCGAGGAGGTACTTGTTGAGGTAGGGCTCCATCGTTATTTGCCGAGGCGGGGCTCAAGGGCCATGAGGACCGGGACGAAGTAGCAGCATTTTGTCGAAAGAGAGCAGGGAACTGTGCAGTGGCTTGCTGCATGGTTCCTCGAGGGGGTCTCTCCCCTTGGGCCGGGTTGGGTTCCGGTATTTCTTGGGCTCCACCGCTTCGTAGCACTGGAAGGTTGACGACAGGTCCATCTTCCAGCACTGGATGGTATCCGAGGTCGTAGTCGAGGGCTGCGGTCAAATCCACCCCGTCGTGGTCGTCGTTGTGAGGCACTTCTGCCATGTTGTTTTGCCGCAAGCCAAAGACGTGCACCGGCAGGTCTTCTTCGCCAGGCGGCTCTGGCGGGGCAAGGGGTGGATCGGAAGAATCGCTGTCCTCCGGTTGTTCACCTTGTTGTTCACCTTGCTGGGCAGAGCGAGAAAGCGGCATTCCAGCACAGTGCGTCACTGCCAGGATGCTGAGCGCCCCCAAAAGAAGGCCCAGAGTACCCGGCCGCAGGCTGCTAGGGCGTCGCATCCAGGGAGTCCAGCAGGAAGTCGTAGATGCCATGGCAGTTGAGCTCCAGGGGCCCACGTGGCAAAATCGTTGGTCTCCAGTGCAGGCTTGGGCTGAAGCTAGCTGGCAGCACAATGGACAGCAAAGGGGTGCAAGGCAGGGGAGCAAGTCACAGGTTGCATGGGGTTGGGGCTTACATTCAAAAAGAGGTTCAGCAGGGCACTTCGAGAGCTGCTCTGGCGGTGCACACACTCCCTGGGCAAGCATAACAGGTGCAACTTTGAAGAAAGTACAAGATACTGAAAGCGAGAGGCTCGTTTTGCATCGGGCTGGTACATCCCGGTTCACGGCAAAAAGGTTAATTTGCCCTCCTGGAGACAGTGCTACAACTGGTCCTGCCGATGCAGTCATCCGTTCAGCAGAGCGCGGCGGGCTTTGCATGCAAGGATAACACGGCGGGGCTCTCCCCGGATGGCTTTGCGGTTGGCACGGGCGGCGGGTTTAGGGGCGGGATTACGCTTATTGGGCGCAAGGTTCGGCGCTCCAGGCAGAACAAGCTGGTTGCCGGAGGCCCATGGGGGATCATTCTGATCAAGGAAGGTGTCCCCCAGGTGCTGCCACAGCGCACGGTTTGCGGCTGAGATCCACCACTGCCTACCTGCTGCGGCTCCAATTTGTCTTTCCGGGTCGCGATGGGGATTATGGTGACCTATGTGGCGAACGCCTTTAGGGGCAGGGCCGGGTGTCAGGTTTTGTTGATCCTTCCACCAGGTAAGGTCTCTCCATCTCATGATGTGGAACGTCGGCTGGAAAGGCGCTCTGCCTACATGTCCCCAGAGGTTCCACTGCATGTGGAGCGTGTGCGAGGACCATCGCACAATTTTGTTCTGGTGCATAAGGGCTCTCGCCCTGCGCATGGTGCGAATATGCCACTCGTGCCAGCGCTCAGTGGGCAATCTGGCTCCTCCTATCATGGACCTGATCTGCAATAACTGAGTACTATTGGCTGCTTGCAGGAGCGAGGACTGGACAGGCCAGGCAGGGCAGCCCCATAAGGCAGCCTCCCGGACTAGGCTTTGGTGTAAAAGAAGCCTCTCCTTGAGTGGAGCTCGAGAGCACAAGACTTTCCGGTGCATGTGGAAAGATCGTCTGGCGCGTCCTTGCATCTCGGCAACAATCGGGGCAACATCCCCGGACATGCTGATGGGCGAGCCTAGGATGGTCATGATGGCATCGGGGCCATCGGGGGTTACCTGGACTCCCCCGATCACAAACCGGAAGGGGTCTTCTGGCGTGTTGGAGATGACGTGGGTCTTTTTGGCATTGATCTTAAGTCCCAGCGACAGGAGCAATTTCTCGAGTTCCCATAGGACTTTTTGAACGTATTTGGGGCATTCTCCCCAGACATATGTGTCATCCATAAAGGCGGATCCGGAGTGGGGTGGTGGCTCAAGGTGCGCATGCCTGCCCACATGTGGCGGACCACCACCATTCACTGCGCTCAAGGCGGCGTCTAAAACTTCTCCTATTGCAGCAGCAAAGAGAACAGGACTGTCGGGGCTTCCTTGGCGTACGCCGTTTGTTTGGTTTACGGTGACTTTGTGCTTTTGCACCCAGAAGTTTAGCTCACGGGCTTCGAGTAAGCTAAGCCACAAGCGCGCTTCCCAAGGTTGGCATCCGTCGCGCGCGATCTTGCGCATGACAAGATCAGCAAGCTTTTCCTGGGCTATGCTGTCAAAAGCTTTAGCTATGTCAATTTTCACGACATAGAATGGAGTGTTCCATTCATGCGCAACTCGAGTCAGCTTGCGCAAGGCAAGTATCAATTCAACACCTTGCTTGCCTTTGCTTGCGAATTGTCTGTGACAACAATCCTGCAACAGGGGCGAACCCCTCAAGAGAAGCAACTGTGCAACCCACTTAAGGATGGCGCTGGACAAAGTAATGGGTCTGGTATCGGACCATGAAAGTGGCTGCGCCGTCTTCGGAAGAAGCACGGAAGCGCCTGCAAGGATCCAGGCGGACAGCTCCCCTTTGTACAGGCTATCGTTGATCAGCTCAACAAGTTTAGGTCGCCAGCTGTCGTGCTCAAAGAGCAACTTGAGGGCTTCGAGTGCGATGCCGTCAGGGCCTGTGGCTTTGTGGTTTTTCCACTTTGCCATTGTGATGCGCATTTCAGCTTCCGTGAAAGGTCTCCACGGTGTGACTTTGCACATGTGAGTGGCTTGGTCTCGCATGGCTTGCATGGAGGTCCTGGTCGCTTCCGGCTTTTGCCTGCAGAAGATGGAGGACATATGCTCACTTAGCTTGCGGTCCCATCCTGGGTCATCGAGAAGAGAGGCGGCCCAGTCTGTCTTAGAACTCTTCGCTTTGAGTGATCGCAGTGCATTCCAGTCATGGGAGCCGGCTCGATCGGCGAGCTCAGTTTTCCATGCTTTGCGTTCACGCTGGAGCTCCTTGGCAATGTTCTTCCATGCCTTTCTGTTTTCCAATCCCGGGGGGATTCCCCGCACGGCACGCCTGAGGGACTTAAGGTGCTTACTCTCACGGAATTTAAGGGAGCGGTGAGCTGGCTCGGTGATGTGGGCAGCCACTTCAGCAACAGCCTGGTGCGGATCGGCTGCGGTGTTGCAAAAGCCATCCAGCAAGGAATGACATTCGGCTTTAAGCTGTCGGGCACACCAAATAACCCCTATCTTGGCGGGAGAGGGATTAGGGACATGGGCCTTGGCTGCAATGGGTTCATGGTCGGACGATGCTCGGTCCCGGGCTTGCAAGACTTTGGCATCAGAGATTTTCACACCCCTAGCGGCGATGTAGTCCAGTCGCCTCGCAGAGAGTTCGGGGTTATAGGGGAAATGGGTGGGAACATCCATGTCCTGCAACGGCAGGTGTATGTCTTGCTCCAGGCACCATTGAAGGATCTGTTCGCCTCGACCTGTGCAGGACAGGGTGGTATTGCCCAATTCACCCCCTGGCTGGATGAACGTTTCGTTAGCATCAAACCCCAAAAGAATTTTGCCACACTTGAGTGCAGGCAACTGCTCCCATGCTTGGAGGGCTTCGGCTGTCTTCTCAATTGTGAACCTGTGAGACACATGCCCGGAAAGGAGGCCAATGGTTTTTGCGTTTGGCTGGCGGAGCACAGTGCTCAACGCTGCGATGCAAAGGCGTGAGGATTCGTGCGAACCGAGGGTCTTGCGGTAGGCGATGCCGCAGCCACGCCAGTCGGTGGGTAGCTTCCCATGGATGAGCACCCAGACATCGTTGGTTGCAAAAAAGGGGCCACCCCCTGCAGTGACTGTGATCTCTTGGAGAAAGAGCACTTGGAGGGCGGACAGTGGTGGGCTGCCATGGAAACCAGTGAGCAAGTCGAGCACTTTTTCGGGACTCAAACCCCCTAGGTTCCAGGTTGCAAAAGGCAAGGCTGCCGCTTCGTATTGAGACGGCTGAGGCACATCAGAGTGAAACATGGTAGGGGATTCGTCCCCTGCGGTTTGGCAAGCCTCGTCCAATCAGCGGAGTGCCGCAAGGAGCGGCTCCCAGGTCTTCTCTAAGGCGTTGAGCTGGATGCCCAGTTGGGTGGCAATGGTTGGGAGGTCAATCCAACCACACCCCGCGGTGGTTGCGCCCTGCGGGGCAACGCTGCTGCCAGAGGATACTTTGACATCTTTGAACCAAACTGTGCCTGTGGCCCACTCTGGCTCAATACGGTGCAACGAGGGGAGGCCCCCTGCCTCGATGATCAAGCGTTTGACCTTGCCTGCAAGTGCGGCGCGGCGGCGGCGCTCTGGCGGTTGGCTGATGGACAGCCACAACTTGGCTGGGTTGCCGTCGGGCTTGCGCCCGAGTGTGACGTTGGCTGTGTTAACTCGACGGATGCAGGCCTGGACACGTTGCTTCATGGCTTCATCGGATTCACCTGAGTTGGGAGTGATGGGAATGAGCACAAATCCTCGCCTGACTCCCGGAACGAAAGCGTCTGACAAACTTAGCTGCAGTTGCAGATCCCTGGCCATTTCATTTGCCTTCTGAATGACTTCGCTTGCCAGGGTGTCGGGGGACCAGCCACCCATCACAAGTGCAGGGATCCTCCCGGAATCAGCTGTGGACGGGGTGCTCCCCGAAGACTGCAGGTTCTTGACTGTGCCCTCAAGGAAGGAGAGCCTTCCAGACATCTCTTTGGCATCAGTAGCGAGCTCCTCGAGGCGAAAGCTTTGCTGAGCCTGGGCAGAGGAGAGGGTCTCGACTGCCTGGAAGGTGCGATCATTGTGGGCTTGAAGTCCTCTCTCCAGTGCTGTGACTCGTTCTGTCACGCCCGAGACGGCGCCTTGGATTTCACCTCGGACAACTTCTCGAATTGCTTCCAAACTAATTGACTCATGTTCGGGCGCTCCGCGTTTGCGCTGAGGCGAATCTTGATCCATCTGGTCTGTAGCTCCACTGCCCTTTCCTGCCATGACGCTCGCTTTGGGAGCGAAAGCAAGGTACCGGCGGGGTACGCCCCCGAGGCGGTTTGCCGACAAAGTAGTCCCTGATCGTGCTGCGCAGCGGGAACACCTGTAGTGTCGCCGATCTCGTTCACGGCGCTAGTGTTAAAGTGCTCAAGGGTCTCGGCAGCTGCGGTTCACCTCGTGGAACGATGCACAACTATCTCGCGGGCGGAAGCGAGGAGCAGGAACAGCGCAAACTCTTTGATGTCCCTCTGCAGCAATCGCGCCGGAAGAGAGAGAAAGCAGAGAGAAAGAGTGCAAGCGGCCCGGTTGGAGGATCCCAGGGGGCCAGATCAAAGAAGAAGAAGAAAGAGAAGAGCGAAAGGGCGGAGCGGCCCCCCAGGTCCTTGAACCACTCGCGGCTTGAGCCAAAATGGCTACGGCTCTCTCTCCTCTCTCTCTCTCTCTCTCTCTCTCTCTCTCTCTCTCTCTCTCTCTCTCTCTCTCCCAGGCATTCGAAACGGCTCCTAAACCTCACACGCCAAACTGCAAAAGATTTCAACACAAGGCCCTCAGCCACCTCAGGGGCTGTCCCACTTGGTGGGGGCTCCCGGCCCGAGTCGCCCTGTGCCATACCTGGCGTCAGAAAGGTCTACCGGGATTTTTCCCTCCAACCTTGCAAGGACGAATGCACATCAGAGTTTCGTTTTGTGGACTCAGGATACTCAACTGCACAACACACTGGTTGTGAAACGACGCCGACACGTAGCGTCTGTGTAGAGGAGTCAGCTTGCCACAGCCATGGCTTTGCGTCTACCGGGGTTCGGCGCTCACACTCATACTCGGCCTGGCGTGGCATATGGTTCGAGGCCTGCTGAGTGAGACTGCTAACTGTGTGGGAATGAGTCACAACAATGAGCCCAACACCAAAACAACAGCTCTTCCCACCCAATGTCCCGAAACGTGGTTTCTGTTCAATCACTCTGAGCTCAAGGGCCTAGGGTTCCCAAGGTTTCGGACTTTGCGCTCAGAAGCTGTGAGCTGTCTTTTTGCTCGCTGCTCCTACTGCAACTCGTTCGGTGCCTGTTCCTCGAGCCTCGTGCTGCTGCTACCACCCGCCGCGCTGCTGCTGCGACTGCTGCTAATGCAACGACGACCACGACTGACTACGGCGATGAAGACGAAAACGATCATGGTTGCTTTCGTAGTGACAAAAACTGGTAGTGATAGCCGCGTTCGATTGCTTATAAAAGCGCCTCGTATAGCTGCCAGCTGCCGCAGTCCATGGAGGATGTCTGCCGATGCTGTGCGGGAGCTGCCTGGCACCTGGCTTAGCGGCTTCGGATTTCCCCCCTTTGCACTCAGACTCTGCCCTCTAAAGTCTGGACTTGGGTTCGGGTTGCTGTCAACTCGCGGCCGCGGTTGAAAATTACATTGTTTGGCTTCGGTCTTGAACTCAAACTCATCAGGTGTCAGCAGTCTTGGCCTAGATGTGAGATTGCACAAGGTTCCGTGGAGGCCATGCTTCGGACTAGCACAGCCAATTGTAAGCCCAGCAAAGGACCCCTCCAACTCAGAAAGTTTAGAGCGGTTCCTCAATGCATGCAACCCGCTCTCGCGCATCGAGGGGTCTTCCGACACTGAAAAGAATGGTAACATATTTTTCTCTCCTACCCCTCACTGGGCCCGGTGGTCATATTGTGCAACTGCTAATCATGACAACATCGATAATCAGGATTGCAGTGGTAATGATGATGATGATTGTGATGATGAGAATAGCGGTGACCCTGGGAACAACGATAACAATGCTAAACCTGATGAATCCAGATGATAGTAACAATAAGTACGAACAATACTCCCTAACATCTGCCGTGCCATCCCCGAGGGTCTCGCTAAGCGGATCAGGAAGCATTGCGCTAATCGCTTGTAATACCCATGCTAGCACTGGTGACATTTAGCGATGGCAATACTTTGAGTTCTCGCAGCATGAGCAATGCTGCAGTGCTGGAAACACTCGTAACACTAGAAACACTACCTATACTGTAGCTGAATACACAGAAGGACTAAGAATGATAACGAGATAATGATGATAGTGATCGAACAGCTCCACTTATTCCACTAAATGGGATATCTTACAATCAAAAACTTCCTGGCCTTGGATACCTTGAACTTGTCCTCGCGCTCCTTGTCAGCAAGTGTTTGTGAAGCACAAGTGCGGTTCTCGGGAGGGTCAGACTTCGGACGGATGGTACAACGGCCAGGGTTGTAAGAGTCCTGCACTTTCTTCCCAGAAAAATTAGGAAAGAATTTCCAATCCCCAGAAAGATAAGACAAGCAGCACTTGCAGCGCAGGGCAGCTAAGCTCATGCGCATGTGCAAATACAAGAAATCCACCCCAGCGCCTGCTTCACCTGGGCTCCGGCACGCCCTCGCTGCCCAGTCCAAGTCGGTTCACCTCGCCGGACGGATCAAGAACCGGAAGCTCGGCAATGTACCGCAGACAGGGTCTGCGGCCACGTTCCACGTGATTCTTAATGGTGATCGATCCGGAAGAGGATGGAAAGCATGAAGCCATCGGTGCAGGATAATGTATCTTCCCACTTCAATGAATCAAGAACAAACTGGAAACAACTGCTGCAATGACCACTTAACATTGGCGACAGAAGCATACAGACAAGACCGTGTTTCAAAACTAATGAGGCTTGCGGGACTGAAATCCAAATACCACCAACTTTGCCACACAAACCCTGTGCCTTTGCAGCCTTCATGAATCCGAGAGCCTTGTACTTCTATAGTTCCCGCTTGGAACCCATAAAATCCAGCTTTAAGAACTTTCAGACACCCTGTTCTTTTATTGAACCAGGAGCCTGAGATAGCTTGAGCTCATGCCTGGAGTGTCCATGTGACCACAAGCCCTCCACACCGCTACCAAAACGCCCTAAACCCTTAAATCCTTATAACCCTTACAATATTCCTTAGGATAGCCCATATAGTAACTTAGTAACCCTTTTAAATAACCGTTTTTTGGCACTCACACTCGACGTAAAATAACCGTTACAACCCTTAATAACCCTTATTATAGCCCCTATAACCCCAAAGTTTCAGAGCCCAAGAAGCTGATGTGGTGCGCGGAGCGCTCCCGGGCCGAGCGCTTCAGCGCGTCCAAGGCACGCTGGGCCACGAGGCCGGCGCTCTGGCCGACCAGCCTTACTACTGTTGATGATATATGAATCCTGCATTACCCATACTACCGGATATTCCATAATTCCCATAGTTTTGGGTCCTTAAGGTACTGCAGGATGT
Organism: Symbiodinium sp. CCMP2592; assembly: GCA_905221615.1. NCBI lineage: Eukaryota > Dinophyceae > Suessiales > Symbiodiniaceae > Symbiodinium > Symbiodinium sp. CCMP2592. Next base: position 53,078 of record CAJNDT010000877.1, read on the forward strand.
CTATCATCAACCGTAGTATACGGTTTAAAATTTAGGGTTGTCTAGGGATTTACGGTTTGGAGTTTAGGGTTCAAGGCCCAGGGTTTAGGGTGTGTCCATCGTGTTCGCTCGCTCGGGTGTAGAGCACCCTGAGCCGCTCGCTCCAAGCGAAGCTAAGTTTTCCCACCTTCGACTAGGGCTTATTAGCCCCATCAGGGAGGATTTTCCAACCAAATCAAGGACCAGCACCGACCTCCCAAGCCCGTCACACCGAGCATGTGCCGCTAGGTTTGGGAAATGCATGTCGGGAGTATCGCAATGGATGCTGGAAATGAACCTTGAGGGAACATCCATTAACACGCTGGAGCCGCTGGAGTGCAAACTGAATGCGGCCACAGTGTTCTTTTCGTACTGCGCCTGTCGGTGCAGGCTGACCTTGGCTCAGCCCAGCCCACCCCAGCCCACCCCAGCCCACCCCAGCCTGCCCAGCCCGCCCGACCCCATCGAATAGCCATGTTACATCCATTTTGCGGGGAGGCGTGAATCCCACATTAATTTTACATCCATGTTGCGGCAGGCGCAAATCCCACATGCCCAGCCGAGGCCACTGTTTCAGCGAAAAGCAAAGACACACTTGATCCATCCAAGCAGGAAGCCGCAAGTGCCAGCGCAGCGCCGCCAGAGGCCAAGGCAAACTCCGGGCAATGATTCGAAAATCAAGCGGTGAGGGCAACCTTTAAGAGCAAGAAAGTTAGGGAAAAGCAGAGTGCAAACAAGTTTCCCTAGCTGCTCCGGTGCAACAGTAAGGCACTATAGGCCTCAGCAACCCACAGCGAGTACCTCGATGCGACTTCAGAAGCAGCACGGAGGATCCTCAATTCCCGATCTCGGGCCTCCAGTCTCGCCGCTCAGACCCTTGCCAGGCTCGGAGCACACATTGCTTAGCAGCGGTACTCGTTGAGGCGCCGAGCCCATACCTCAGAGACTCCCTCAGGCGGCTGCCATCCTCGAGACACGAGCATGCGCCGGCACTCAAGTGCAAGCGAAAACAGTGCCAGCACGGCGCAGCGTCTGGAAAGCACAGAAGAAGCTTCGGACCGCCCCGAAGAGCAGCCTGCAGCAGCCCCAAAACCTCGTCGCGAGCCTCATCGAACTGACCTGGGGGGAGCGGAAGCTCCGGCACTGCGACAGCAAACAGCCTTTCCTCAAGCAAGGTCAGCGGGATCGCCGACACCGTGGGCCCTGCGAATCGGCTCAAGCTCTGGACACTGAAACACAGGGTGAGGCCTGCTAGGCATCTCAAGGCCACAGAGGCACCTGCTGTGCCATTGGAACTATAGGGGCACTTGTGAACCGCGCTCTGAAACCAAACCGAACAAGCCGAGCCTAAGCACACAAGACTAGTAGACCGGGCAACGCCCTGTTCGAAGAACACGTGGCGATAGGCCTGGGCGCACAAAGCGAGGCGAGCGGCAGGCTTAGGCAGAACAATGCCCTGCGCCAGGGACGGATCATCCGGCCTATGCAACGAAGTGGCTATGCGGCACACCTCGGCCAAAGCAGTGCGCTTGAACTCGTGCTCGAGCCAGCTGCGCAAGCTCGACAAGCTGTCAACACCAATCCGAAAGCAGCGGATCTGACCCTCCCCATCCGTCTGGTGGATGGTGGCCCCATCAGCAGAAGCCCACCACGCCCAGTTGCGAAGGACCTTCGCGGACCCAGGAAGGAGAGCAGGCCAATGCTTCAGCGAGAAGCGGAGGCAAACCTGCTCGTGCCAAACGGGAAGCTTCAGCTGCCACCGCACAGCAGCCTGCAACGAAGCCCACTCAAAAGCAAATCTGGGGTCGCAGTCCCAGCCGAAGATCTCGTACACTAGAGCCCTCGGACAATCCCGGAGGGCAAGTTGCCCGATCAAGGCAAGGCTGATCTCCGTCCTCAAAGCAGCGAAGTCACAAGGAATTTCGGTAGCAACAGCAGCTACCCACGAGAATTTGGAAGTGACCAAACACCTGAGGATGAACGCACGGGCCCTGTAGGGGAGGCCAAGGATGCGCAGGAAGCGGCATTGCAGCCTAAGCTCAGCGACATCGACCCGAGCCGGCACACAGCCACGCTTGGTCTGGTGGCGTAAACCCAACACGTTCAACTCCGTGCTGGCAGGGGGTTAACCAACGTCACTGATGAAGCCCTCGTACAAGTCCAAGCTGGAGGAAGCAACCTGGCACTTCCGGGGGCGGCAAGCAAACCTGCAAGCTCCAACGGCCTCGGACGTCCCATCATCGGTGTAGACAACACCGTCCGCCATCAGAGGGCTTAAAGGGCAGCCCTGCAATATGCCGTTGGTGACGGCATGCCACTGGCCACCGACTTGACCAGCAAAGCTGAAGATCCTTTCCTGCCCGCAGTAGAAGGGTTTCAACAGCGGGGTGAGTTCACCCGGAGTGCCCCAGTGCCTCAGGGCACAAACAGCAAGATCAATCGAAACGCAATCGAAGCACTTGCTCAGATCTTGGGCAACGAAGAGACGAGCTGCACAGTCCGTCATGGCCTCGTTGACGCGAACATGCGCATGTTCTTCAACCGACCTCCGGGCGAGGCCCCGAGGATGTGGGGCGAGGCCCAAGACGCTCACCACGGACGAAGGGATCGGACAACGTGCTGAGACCCGATAGGCCAAACCACCGATGTGATGGACAAAGGCCGCCAACCACCGCTCCGGTTTCTTCAACAAAGAGACACGAGCACGCTTCCAGACAGCGGGGACGGCGACCGGTCGACCAAACAACCTGCCAGAGGCCGGCGAGCGCATCGAACCAGGCATCAAGCAAACGGATGAGGTTGTCGGGCCCCAGTTGTCGTGCCCGGCAACACGACCACACATGGCCTTGGCCTTGGCGTTCCAGTCCACAACGACCTGACAGGCCGGCTGAGCGCACCCAACCTCCCAAAACCGCCTCAAAAGCAGCAGTGGGAGGAGCCTCCCGAGACCAAAAAGGAAGCCACTCCTCCTCGGCCTCACGGAGAACACTGACCGGAGGCACAGCACGAATAGGCGTGGCAGGATCGCGGCTGCAAGGGGGGACGCCCTCCGCCTCAGCAGAAACCCTCGTCTTCTGGCGAGCAAGCCTATCGGCCTTGAGCTCGGGACGGGCTTTCCGCAGAGCCCTTCCAGCGACGACTTCCATTCATTCGTCCTGAAGTCCTTCTCGAAGCAAACCAACAGGCAAGGAGGGCTGAGCACAAAATCTCCAAGCCAGCAAAGGCCACACTGAGGAACGTGGCGATGAAGGTGGCGACCCATCCGCAATCCATCGCCGAGGCCCTCTGAAGCTGTTTTCCAGGAGGGCAGATCAGCACAGCCAAAAGCGAAAACCAGAAGAATCCCATCCATCCGGTATCGCACAGAAAATGGAGAATTTCGCCCGGCACTCCCACATGCTGCCCTCGATAGCCTTCTGGGAGGCATTCTCGTGATCGCAACCTCTAAAACCAACCTGCCCAACGAGTGCCAAACTGATCTCCGTGCGCAGGGCCTTGAAGTCGAAGGTCACTTCGGTGGAAAGCGCCGCCTTCTTATAGGCCGAGCGGTTCGAGCTGTTCGGCTTGCTCACGATCTTGTCCCAGAACAACCACGAGAAGACCGCCGCCATCTTCGCCAACGAGCTCTCCAACTCCACCAACTTCAGCTGGCAGGTCGGGGCGAACATCATGATCATAATGCACTTGCAGGCCAACGGCAAATCGCAGATCATCCTCATGTAGCGGAGCACGGCCATGGCGGGGATGCTCGACAAGTAGTTGACCATCGGGACCAGCTCGGCGTTGCGGCTGCTCGCACTAACGGGCCCTTCTTGGAGGTGCTGAGGAATTGGTAGATCCTCGCGTTGTTCTCTCGAATGACAACCCAGTCCGTCAAAGTGCAGAACTCTGAGGGCGTGATGCCAATTTTCTTGACAATGGCCAGCAACATCGTGGCGTAGGTGGACCAGCTCTTCAACCCCATCGCGTACAAGTTGATGCCGGCCAACAGGTCAATGTTCGTCTCCTCGATGATCATCCCGAACACTTCAGCCTGCTCGTCCGTGGTCTCGTTCATGATCTCTAACAGGCGCAAGGCCTGGTTCCGGTTCAGGTGCAACAACAAGTCCTTGTCCATCTTGAGCCTAAATGGCTGCGCTGCCGGGGGTTTGGGGTTAGGGTTTTTCTGGGGGCTGTCATATTCGCGCTGGCATTCGCACGAATGCGGGTCCTAGTACGAGTGTCAAAACATGTGCGAATACTAATACTTGTATTACCTGTAATATTGGTTTTAGTATTGCTGTTACTAGTCGTCGTCGTAGTAGTAGTAGTAGTAGTAGTAGTAGCAGGAGTAGTAGTAGTAGTAGTAGTAGTACTAGTACTAGTACTAGTACTAGTACTAGTACTAGTACTAGTACTAGTACTAGTAGTAGTAGTAGTAGTAGTAGTAGTAGTAGTAGTAGTAGTAGTAGTAGTAGTAGTACTCGTACTAGTACTAGTACTAGTACTAGTACTAGTACTAGTACTAGTACTAGTAGTGGTAGTAGTAGTAGTAGTAGTTGTAGTAGTAGTAGTAGCAGTAGTAGTAGTAGCAGTAGCAGTAGCAGTAGCAGGAGTAGTAGTAGTAGTAGTAGCAGTAGTACTAGTACTAGTACTAGAATTCATTATCGATATTAAAACCGCGAGAAGCAGTTTGGACATGTTTAACATTGGCATGGGTATGAGCATGAGCATTCGTATCAACATTAAAACCGGTACTAGCCAATATGGGATGGCACGCTACAATACATCATAGTCACAGCATAATATGGTATAACACGCTCTCGCAACTCAACTGGGACAAGCCAGACGAGGTCTCTCGGTTCGACTACTCACCACAGGTGGGCTGAAAGTACAAGGCTCGAAGGCAACATGGTATAATATGTTGTGGTATAGTCTAGTACAGCATGGCAGAATGTAACACCAAATTCAAATCAGGTTCCAGTCGCAAAACTCCACCAACTTCATGGGAAAGTGTAGCATAGTAGAGTCGTGTAGCCTATAGCATGGGCATGGGGGAAACTAGAAAAGGAAAACGAAGCAAGCTGTCTCTCTTTGATGGCTTAGGCATTGGAGCGTCATGGGGGTCTAGGACTCAAGGGGTTTAGGTCTCTAAGTAGGGGGTCTCAGAGCCGGGAGACTTGAGTCTTTCAAGACCTCCCGGGAGGCAAGACTTGGACTGAGGAAAGGAGCCTCATACTACGGGTAACCAAAGCTAGGTGGAACCACCTCTACAAGGAGATGCATCCTGGTGCAGGGGGCCACCTTTTTCTTGGGGGGGACGTCCCTTTTCCACCTGCATGATCCGGAAAGTGGTTCCCACTGGGCGCATTGCCTGCTTTGCGCGTGGCTCTGTGATGTTGGACCACAGCTGATCGACTCTTTTTGAGGCAGTGGACAGGGCATGAAGGTGCGAATATTCCCTGCATGAAAGCCTCATCCAGTGCTCCACGACTTTGGCCGCCGGTGGTCAGTACTTGCAGCGATTGTACATTCCTGCCCCAAGGCCCGGCATGATGTCACACTACCTGTGACCATCCCGAAAATCTTGCGGCCCCAACCCTTCAAAACGGAGCCTGCTCTGGCCTAAGACCACATGCAAGCTAGGGGCTTCCGGTCCAACAGCGTCTGCTCGACTTTATCCTTGGCTGGGCTCACAGCCCAGGGGGAGATGGCCCGGTAGAACCCACTCATGCATACCGCTCATTCATAAACCCCCTATCTTTTAAAAACCCTGGTGTTAGGATTTCTTTTTTCATCCTCATGACAGGGTTTCGAGTTCATTTATCAGGGGTCTACATTAAGCAGCTTCCGAGCTTCGTGATTGAAGCTTGCTTTGATGCCTTGCGCATCGTACAAGGTCTGCAAGATGGCATTGCTCTCATCCTTGGTGTTCTTGCTCGTGTTGTGTTGATCCTTCATGGGCAGATCAGAGACAGCTTTCATGATTTCGGTCGTCTCGACTTCGAACTCACCCTGCTCCCCAAGCTTGTCGAGCTGGCTGAAGGCTGCACGATACTTCTTCTTGAGGGCCAAGAGATCCATCTTTGTTACATTTGGGGGTGGAGGAGGCACCTCGAACAAGTCCGAGATGTCATTCCACTTGAAGAAGCGTCTCTGCCTGGGATCCTGCAAGACTTTCTGTGCCAGAAAATGCTTGTAGACCTGGCGATGGTAGATCTTCTCCTCTACAGTGCCAGTGAGTACCAATCTGTACACGGAAACCTGTGCAGGAAGCATCTTTAAAGCAGTTTTGCCTGCACATATCGAACATCCTAAACTCCACCGACCCCACCCACACCGGCAGACATGCCGCTCGCTAGAGCATGAACGCACGATGACAAACACTTCTGAATTCGTCGCCAGCCTCCTTCTTCTGCCCGATGCGCCAGGCTCGTTCACGTGCTTGCACATCCGTCATCGGATTCCAGTCAGGATCAAAGATGAGAACCCGATCGGCTCCGATAATATTCAAGCCGACCCCTCCGACACGGGTGGTCAAAAGCATCGCGAACAGGTCGTTCTTCTCGTTGAACTCCTCGATCAATTTCAGCCGGCGTTTCACGGGCGTCTTTCCATCGATGCGCGAGTGCGTATAGCCCACACGACTCATCCAGAGCTCCAGAACCTCCAACATTTGCACCGTCTGCACGAAGATCAGGGCCCGATGCCCATCCCGATGCCAGAGCTTCATGATCTCTGCCAGGACCTGATCAGGAACATGCGGAAGCCCAAGCAACACCTGTAGGTCTAGCCGTGAGCTCTTTTGAAGATGAACTCATTCGGGAGTTTCCGAAAATTAGTTTTGGGATGCTTTCAATAGGTATCCTACTATTTAGGGTGCTATATTAGGGTCCTCTGTTTTCATAAACTTCGGCGGTCTTTGCAAGCGGGCGACCTTCATCTTACCCGATTTCTCGAAGCTCCACAGCTCCTCGCCAGGCTCCTCCTTCTGCTCCGCCTTCAGTTGGGGGAGCGTACAGTATAGCATCGAATGAATGAGAGTATGCGTGATTCGTACTACTTGTTGTTTTTGTTGTTGTATGAGCTTTATACTTCTACTCTGAGCATTAGTATAAGTATTCTTGCTGACTCTAGTATTGTAGAGGTATATAGCCCTATGCGCAAGCCCGGCCCAACCCGGCCCGAGCCTTACCGTCGTAGCCATTCAGCAGGAGGTCTGGGTGGTTGCAAAGCTTACGCAGGACGCTGAGGGCAAAGAAGACTGCACCAAGTGCTTTTCCTTACTCTGGTGACTCCTTCTGATGCCTTGAGCAGACCCGGCAGTTTCATTCACTGCATCCTGTAACATGCTAGCTCACAATAAAGCATCCCGGCACTGAAGACATCTAAGCACCCTGGCGATCAAAAACATTTAGTTGCTGCCAAGGGATCTATCCGTGGTGGCCGTCTTGGCCCGACGTGCCTGAGCAAGGGGATTGGGCCCCGGTCTGCCGGCTACCAAAACTGGAAGACGGCCACGTCCTGCTTCTGCTCTGGAGACGCGGTTTGGACTATATGTGCCTGTCTAGCACCTCAGAAGCAACTGACCCGCTCTACTCCAAGTGCACTATGACACTATGAAAGCAAATCGTATAGCCGCACAAACACTACACCAGCAAGGACGCATCTGTTCACGACGATGACATGAACATTATCTCAAAGATACAACGGACATGCTGGCAACCAGACTTACCTTTGGTTAGTAGGGAATGGAAGAATGGGAGTAATAATATGCTATAATTGTACCCCATTCCTCCAGTTCCCTACTCACCAAAGGTAAGCAGAAGGCCCAACTCATCCTCCCGAGGCTTGAATAAGCTCCTTTTCAGAGCTCCCGGCTCGCAGTGGCTAGTACCCAGAGAGCCCAATACCCCTTAATTAAGGAATATAGCTTAAATCATGAGATGAAGCCCTATATAATTTAAGCCATATTCCTTAACTAAGGGGTATTGGGCTCTCTGGGTAGAAGGGGGTTTAGGGTTTCGGTGCTTACACTCTGACACTCCAGGCGAGGCATGTGGGTCGAGGTCTGATGTTTTTTTCCCTCCTAGGGTTTAGGCTTTAGGCTTCTTTTGTTGTGAGCTCTTTCGACGCTCACTCTCCTCTTTAACCCACCTGCTGCAAACACCTTTGGACCAACGCTCATACTAACATTGACAATACTAACAAAAACAAAAGTAATACCAATAACAAGAAGAAGAATACTTCATAAGACGAAGCTGAACGTCTCCCGGTGGCCTGCTCGGTCTCGAGGAACTGGACGTACAGGTGATACTGTTCTGCTGTGAGGTGGCAGAATAGCACTTGCTCCTGCTTCGTGGGCAAGTTCAGCACATCCATGCACTCGGCCTTGGTTCGTCGAAGGATGCAAGGCTCCGTGAGCTCCCGCAGGGCCAAGGCGCACTGATAGGCTGCTGCAATCTTCACCTCTGTGGCTCCCATGAGATTACCGCTTTCTATGGGCTGCGCAAACTCTTCAGTAAACACGGGTAGTGTTCCCAATCGGCCAGGGCAAACGAAATCAAAGAGCGACCATAGCTCTTGCAGATTGTTCTGGATCGGAGAGCCAGAAAGCAAGATGCGATGGGCTGTGCTGAACCTTTTGCATGCAATGGTAATGCTCGCGTGCGGGTTTCTAATTTTCTGGCCCTCATCAAGGATGACCAAAACCCATGTCGCTTCGAGCAACGCATCAATAGCGATTCGCATCGTCTCATAGGATGTGATCAGAACTCCTTGATGCGAGGAAGCTTGCTGGATGGACTCCTTGCGGTCTTCCTCATTCAGTTGGTGCATCACGCAAACACGGAGCGGCGGATACCAGAGATGAATCTCATTCCGCCATTGGCTAATGAGCGTCGCAGGACACACAATCAGGACTCCACCAGTCCTTGGCGGACTAGCGGCTCCGAGGGATGTGTTTTGTACCTTCATGTTCTGTAGCACGCCGGAGTGATGCAACACCGCCAGATATGCGATGATCTGGACAGTCTTCCCCAGGCCCATCTCATCAGCCAAGATCCCACCCATTTTGTCGCGATGGAGACCCCAAAGCCAATGCACACAACGGTGTTGATACGGATAGAGCGCTTGCCAAAGCCACTTTGGGCAGCGAAGACCTTCGCAAACCTGGATTTCTTCCTGCAGCACCCTTACCTTGGGCTTCTTGCGGTCGGGATCGGGCTTGCAAACGGACTCCCCCTCCTCGTCCAGCTGCTGCTTGGGCACCAGAGACACTGCAGCAGATGTGCCGGGATTCCAGAGCTCCTGCCTTCGTTGGTAGACACTTTCGTTCACGTCATCCCGGCGAGCCTTCTTTGCTTCAGGGGGAGCTGCTTCCTGGTGTCGCTTTGCACCGGGACGCTTGCGCAAGAGGTTCTGCTGAGGAGACACTAGTTCGCCTTGCAGCTGCATAGCTCGCCACTCTGCAGGGTTGTTCTCTTTCCAGACACTGTGTACTTGCGCCGCTCGCGGCTTCAATCGGTTAACATCAATAGCACTCAGTGGGAGCGATGATGACGCCGGCTGCACTTCCATGCGTTTCTCCTCTTTGACAGGGTCTGCTTCCCAGAACGACTCGTCCACAACCTTTCTCTGCAGTGCCTGCGCCTCGGCCAAAGGAAGCTTGATCTGACCTTTCCTGGGTAACGAGGTCCTGGTTCCCGGCTGGCCCGGCTGGCCCTGGCTCTCTAACTTCCGTGTGCTGCCAAGCGCGGGGCCCCCCCGCTGCATCTCGGTGGAGGCAGCCCTTCCAAGCCCCGAAGAAGAAGACGACCTGCCCACGCGCTCCACCGCCGCATAGGCCGCCGCAACGGCCTTGGAGGGTACAGAAAAACGGTGCTCAACGGCTAAAGTGACTTCGCGAAACACATACCTAACTCCGAAGCCTGCTCCAGTTTGGACTGCTCCTCCAGGTCAAGACTGGACCCAGAGGATTTGAGCTTCTGCCAGGGCCTGTGGCTCCTCTGATTGGGTTCGGCAACCGTGGCACTGGCCACGCGATCCTCCAACGCCAGAACCTCACTGTGCAGCACCTCTCTGTTCTCCAGCGCCTTCTTCAGCGCAGGGATGTTAGGGTCTTCCTGTTCACTGGAACTTTTCAAGAGACCCTCGATCTGCCGGTCGACTTTTGTCAGTTCGGCCATCTTCGATGGCAACTGAAGCTTGGCATCACAGCTGTCGACCACCCGACTCTCAACGTCCCTGGCATCGCGGACTTGAACACCCAGGGCATCCAGCACCGAGGCAGCCTCGCTATGGCATCCTGCGTCCTCCTTCACCAAGACGTCATCGTCGGAGTCTTCTTCTGTACCAAAGAGCTCATCGGCATCAAGGAGCTGCTCCATGAGAGCTGGTGAACCCCTAGGCTTCCCGTACGATTCTATGCTAATCGTAAGGCTGCGGGCTACGTTAGGGACTCGAGTTCGGATCGAATTCCTCCTGCGATTGGCAAGCTGACATGTTCGGTACCTCCCCTTGGCTCCTCTTGCCATCGGACCCTGCTGTGAGCCTCTACAGAGGGCCGATGCTCGACGCTGCAAGCGGGATCTCTGCAGCTGCCCTCGTCTTTGGGGTTGGGCTTCAGGGTGGGGTCGTGGAGTTTGGGCTTCGACAGGGGGAAGCCGTGGCCAGGAAGCCTCCAAGCAAGTTCAAGTGTGGAGTCCACACGCGACCCTGCAACCTTCGGCGCCAGATCCTGTTGAAGTTGCAAACAGCAGTTGTGGAGTAGCGACCCCACTCTGCTACACAGGCTGCATACACGAGAGGGTCGCACTTTTGGAGCTCCGATTGAAAGCTGTCCGATCTCTCGCCTCTCGGTGTAGCAACTTCTGTGCACATAGGCAAGCCGAAATTCTGAGGCTTGGCTTGAAAAAAGCAGCCCAGAGGCCGTGCGCGGAATTCATCTGAAAGAACCAGACGCATTGTCGCAGTTCAGATAATGGGCGTTGCAGAAAAAAGTGTGTATATATATATATATACACATATATCTATCTATATATATATATATATATATATATATATATATATAGGTCCCGAGCAAATAGTCCCTGAACAATCGTGATATAGGAACCGCCAAAAGGAACCCCTCTTTTTACGAGACTGAGCGTTTGCTCGCTGGCTTGTGCTCTGCCTGCTGCTCTCGCATTTAACTACTCGGTGAAACTGGGTTTGTCGGTGAACTTCAAGCGACGGGAGAGCTGCACACAAGTCACGCGCACGAAGCCTGGTAATGGTATCGAACCACATACTCACAGGAAAGCATGATCATGCACCTTGCGATGCATCCTCCCGGTATATTTCGAAAACATCAGTGCAAACTTGCTCAATGCCATCCTCCAGTAGAGGACCCTCACCGCCGCAAGAAACCTGCAAATCATTCCAATCCTTCTGCCCGGTCGTGCACACCATCCGCCACATCCCGGTGCACAGCCGAAGCATGGGGGCAAACATCATCAGAGCTAACTCAAACTCTCTTGGATCATAGCGTTTGCCTTGATTGGCCGCCCTTTTACGGCCACGTTCGACGATAGTGTCCTTGTCCCCAAAGACTCCGATGATATGGATGTCGTATCCAGCTCTTCTGAGGCTCTCCGTCACGTCAACGCACTGGGAGCGCCGGAGGCATGTGCTTGGGATCAGCAAGTTCCTTAGCCGCCCTAAGTACCCGAATAAACATATGATTCTTATCAATCCCGTTACAATAAAACATAACTCCTAAGATCCCCTTAAGTTGTATGATAACGAAAATAACTCCTAAGATCCCCTTAAGTTGTATTATAAGGAAAATAACTCCTAAGAGTAGTATAAAGGTTCTTCCTGTCCTTCATGGCGGCCTCGAGGAGTTCCTGCTTCTCCTCATTGATATTCTCTCGGATCCCCAAGTAGGCACCCCACCTCAGCGGCGGCCGTTCTTCTCATATTTTTGGAGAGCCCTATATAGAGAAAAGCGAAGCAGCTTCCAATATCCCTAGAGCCCTATATAGAGGAAAGAAGCAAGAAAGAAAAGGAGGGCGAAAGAAGCGCAAAGCATGTGAGCTTCAAGTGGTGCAGACGGGGCACCACACACACCCGTGCTGACGCCCTTTCAGTATGGCTTTCTTATACCCGCCATGGGCATCACGGAAGGCCTCTCCGTCTACCGTCACGTAGCCCTCCTGATCCATGCCCACCCATTTGGCCGCTTGCGGCGCAAGAGTGGACTTCCCACAGGCGCTGGGTCCTATAAGCCACATGGCAGAGGGCTTCTGAGAGGGCTTGGCATCGAAATAGCCACTGTTTGCATAGGCTTCTTTCAGCTCCTCCTCATTGAAGGGCTTCCCCAGCTCGCGGTCTAAGCTTTCGCCCATATCGAAGCCGATGAGCTCGCAAATATCGGCAGTAGAATCTCCAGAGACTATATCATCACTGATAGAATCATCGGCTTCCGAAGTGTCGATGGTCCTTGGAAAATAATGAGGCAACGTGTCCTCCTCCTCATCAACCTGGCACTCCACCGCACTCTCAAGGCTCGCAGCGCCAGCTGACCGTGGCTTCTGGCCCGTTGGGCCCCTTCTTCGAAAGCAAAGGCCCGAGGCAGCGAGGACGGAACCCTGCAGAAGGCCAAGGTGCCGCGGAGGAGCCTCGGGTTGCCGAGTGCTGGCCGCCGCCCTCCCGTAAAGCCGCTGGGAAGCTCCAGGCCCCGGAGGACCCAGGACGCAAGAACTACAAGACCTCTGTGTGACGAGCATCTCAGGCAACTTGCAGGACCAGAAGCACTGGGGCCCGAGAGGCCAGGCTTGCGCCCGACACTGGTGTAAAGCACTATGGTCAAGCTGGTGGCTGAAGGGCACAGATGGCATAGGTCACACATCACGTGTATCTAGCCCTAACAACTAGGAAGATCGATACAAGACCTGTGCTAGGTTAAGCGCAGTGTGCTGTCAAGTCGATAGCAGATGCAGCTATGGGCAGAGCAGAAACTCGGCCATTTTGCTCCAAAGCATGTGGCACAGCCGCTTCTTTGCACACGTCATGGCTTCTGGGCGTGCCTGCACAAGCGAAGGAGAAAGGCTGAAACTAGTGACATACAAGTCCCGCGCAAACAGCGACCCGATTGCAAGAAAACACGAAGGTGAGACCGTCATGTAAGGAAAAGCGGGGTCGGTTTTGGAAGCCTTGGGGAATCCCAGCCAGAAAAAGTTCCTACCTGGGCTCAATGCCGATGCCGCTCTGTGGTACCAGGAACTAACCAGGCTGCTAGTAGAAGGTCTCCAGCCAGTGACGGCAACTTCAGTTTTCGCACAGCCCTGGCCCGTGAGCCCACGTCAGCTCGAGACTCGGAGGTTCAAGCCAACGCGTGCAAACATCGTGAGATCACAGCGAAACCATGCGAAACCCCAGCCACCCAGGCCAAGTGCATTCGGCGAGCTTTGTGAATCTACAAATACAAAGATAAGTGTATGTATATATGTACATGTACAGGTATGTACATATATGTATATATAGATAGATATTGTAGGTGTATACACAGATGTATAAATATATAGATATATGTATCGAAAAGATATGAATACGTCTACATATGTAATCGTATGTGTGTGCGCGCGAGAGAAAGAGTGATAGCTGGATACATAGCTAGATAGCTAGTTTCTTTAGATAGCTAGTTAGATTAGTTAGATAGCTAGATGGATAGTTAGCTAGACAGATAGGTAGCTAGCTAGACAGCTAGACACATATATGGTCACGCGCTCCGCGGCCCCCCCCCCCTCCCCCCCCTCCATGGTCTATGGTCCAGGATGCCCCCACTCCTGTGGGATGGAGTGTGGGTTCCCGCTGTGGGGTGGTTGTGGGGGTTTTGGGGTTTTGGGTCCAGCTTAAGCTTGTGAGTTTTGGGTTTAGGTATTGTGTTACAAGGTATCAGGCTTCGAGTCGATAAGGGTTTAGGGAGGGTTTGGGGTGTAGGTTCGCTAGGGTTGATAGTTTGTGTTCTGGTTTAAGCTTAGAGCCTGCATTTAGGCGGGGTTTAGGGTTGGTTGTAGGGATTAAGTTTAGGTCAAGGTTCATAAAAGCAGGAGCAGGCGCTGCTGCGCTGCGTTATAGGATTTATGGCTTGCGTAGGGCTTGCGTACGATTCCGGCCTTGTCTGTGACGCCTGGCCGTCCCTCCAGCTGCAGCTCCAACGGCCCCCACCCCTCTCCGCAAACGCCAGACCCCCCCCCCACACCCCGCAGAAGACCATACCTTTGGGGGGGGTGGGGGTTGGGAACGCCAGACGCCTGACCATATATATATGTATATAGAGAGAGAGAGATATATATATATATATATATATATCTATCTATCTATCTCTGTGTGTGTGTGGATTCCGGATACCACAGCAAGAACCACCCCACCTGCTCATCGCGACCGCGAGCGGCTCCTCGCTGGAGCCCTCTGAGGCCTCTCAGAGCATCGGCGTGAAAACCAAGGTTTTGAGGTTTAGGATGGCTTTTTTTTGAAATGTCCCTTTTCCATCTGCATGAAGGATGGTTTAGTTTAGGGCCCATATCCCGACCGCCCCATACCCAATGCAAAAGTGACAACTTTCATCATAAGGTGGAGCCCTGTGTGAGTTTGGAGACATTCCATAATGTAGAACAAGGAAACCAGGCTCGTCCTACCTCAGCCGAAATGCCAGCCCACAACAGAGTGAGATAATTTGCTGCACGGGGTGGTAGCATGGCGCTGCAATTGATACAACAAATTATGTTTTTAGCCGTCTTGTTGGTATTGCTTCTTAAACACAGTATGACGGTAGTTTTCAACCCTTTCGTCAGGAAGCGGGTTTGGGTTAGGGTGTACGCTTTGGGTTGCTCGCAGGCTTGTGCCGGCCGTTGGGCAAGCAAAGTACAGAAAACAGCCTCCCAGTAACGACTGGTGACGAAGAAATAAAACATACGTACATACATTTTTGTCACTCGCGCTCGACAAGCAGGCGAGGGTTTGGAGAGTTCTGTTCACCACTGAGACGTTTCGCTGCAAGACCCAATTCTCCTCACAGCATCGGGGTTTCGGCCTATTCACCAACACCCAAGCATTAACAATCAAACTATCACAGATCGACAGGCTCGCTCACACTACTCCAATACTCCTCAGCAAGCCATCTCTAGCACTTCACACTCACAGGCCACCAGACTCTCGAGCACTTCCCACTCGCAAGTCAAAGACTATCAGCACCATCCACAAAGGTCGTCATGCCCCCATGTGGTGTGCTCCTCTGCACTGTCTCTGAAGTCATTGCAGCAATCTGCAAAACATGTCGCGTTGCAAGCCGAGGAAACAGCTCACCTTACACCTCAAGTCCCTCGGCTCATCACTCATCGCAGTATCCCAGATGGCGAGGCAGATGGTTCTTTTCCCCACAGTTTCAAATACAGCCGTACATACATACATACATCCATGCATGCATGCATAGTTACATTACATACATATACAATATACACGTACGCACACGCATATGCATACAAATACGCATACGCATACACATACACACACAATCACAGACACAGACACGTACACATACATACACACATACACATATACATGTGTGTGCGCATTATAACACTACTCGTTTGTACATACAAACACATACACATACATGTATGTATATATATATATACACACATATGTGTATAGTGAGGATAGATATATATACATATATTATGTGTACATGTGTATAGTCATTCTCATACATGTATATATGTATACACATATACATATATACTCATGTACATATAGACATACATACTAGAACCATAGAAGCATTTTGAGAACACCATAAACAGTAAGCAAGTCGTCGAAGGGAGCGTATTACGGTCTTTTCTGAAATGAACAGGCACCCGGAAGATTGCTTGATTCGTCATAAACTTTGTTGATTAAGGGTTTTCGGCTTTCTAAACCCTACAAAACCTTCTACACAAGCTACAAGTACAAAGCACATCGAACTGAAGCATTTAACACCACGTAAGCCCCCATGAATTTTAAACACCCTTTCAAATAAATCTCTACAAAGCCCCTTCATCCCCTGACGCTAAGAAAACACATCAAAAAAGGGTCCCGGGTCCTGCGAAGTCTTTCCAGAGCCGCCTTCTGCTTGTCCATCTTCGCTGCGGCGGCGCTTCCTGCCCGCGCCGCACCTGCTTGGTTTCGTCTCTCACTTTTTTTTGCGTCTCTCACTCCTTTTTGCAGCTGGGCTCTCAGGGTCTCTCACTCCTACAACCCCAAACCCTTCAGGCTTCGCCCGAGGCAGGGTTCACGGCCAGGTCTTTAGGCCTAGGGACTCTCGGACTCTCCACACTCGTACTTAGAGGATCAGGGGACTTAGTAAGTAGGGTTATAACTAAGGTAACTATAGTTATATAGGTTTATAACCATAAACTAGGGTATTTAGAAGCCTACCTACTGAGACCCATGATCCTCCAAGTACAGCTGTCGCAACCTGTCGCGTTCTGGTTCTGGGCTTTCAAGCAATACAGTAGTGCTTTCGGGGTCTGGGACAAGAGCTTCGACCGTCGCACTCGTTCGGAGTTCAGGCATAGATATCTCGGACTCTCTTGAAAATATAGTATACGTAGAAGAAGTGGCGGAAACCCGAAAACCAAGTTAGAAGGTGTGCGATCCAAGGGAAACTGCAGCTGAGCCACTATGTGCTGTTGGGGCTTAGGAATCCTAGGTCCTAGGTTTCCATTGATGGAGTGCGAGGGTTCTTGGCAAGGATGGAAAAAGCGAACGTTGGCTTAACTGGCCTTTTCGCTTCTTTCGGCCGAACTCGTCGACTTCTTCGTCGTCCGAGTTCCAATCCTTTTTCGGTTCCTGAGGCGGGTTTTGGGCGTGACCCTGTTGTGGCAATTACAACGGTGCTCACAGTGATCTTGCTTGTGGTGCAGCTGATGCTTGTTGATAGTCTTGTAATGCCAGAAGAAATTAATGTTGATATATCCGAACTGGCGAGTAGCTTCACAAAAAACGCTTTTGATGCGAGCAAGAACTGTCCTCGGCCCATGCTACTTCATCCCCCAAGTTTAATGCAGGCCTGCAATCACATGCACACACCTGACTTCCTGCTACTACCCGACATGGATGGTATCTTCTTCGCTGGTCGCGTTGCTTTGACTTCTCGCAGCTGCTTGATCCACATTCCAAATGTTGCCAACGTGCGCAAGAAAAAGCTATGCATAGGGTGCTTCATAAAACATCATAAGACTACAGGTCTGCAAATCAGGCGCATGAACATCAAAGGCAGATCAAACGCGAAGTCATCGAATGCCGCGGCTAGCTGCCCACATTAGATCAACCCCGCTATTGAATCGTTTCATCGTGAACTTCGAAGTGCTTCATGCGTCCGCAGTGCTGGCTCCATGACAAGTGCACCGCTCGTGCCGAAGGAACTGCATGCCTTCTACAGTCTGGAGGATGCTTCAGACGAACATCACCAAACCAATGAAGAATAGCATCAGTGCTGTTGCATTTGGGACGACTTGCTTTGAACACTTTCGGCCACCGACCCGCTCCAACCTCCTCCCAACCCGGTCATGAGCTGCCCACTCCCGTGCTGCTCCCGAGCTGCCCGCCCAAGACGACCCACCAAAGCACGTGACCGAACATCATGCTTAGACGACCAAACAACAAACATATCCCAAGACCCTTTCTTATATAGAAGGAACACCTGCTTTCCAGACAAGAATCTGTAGACTACAATAAAACCCGAAAGCACCCCTCGCAGACCCTGAAAAGCAAGTCTCTCAAGCCCACCGAGGCGCATCCGGGTCTGGACGATCGAAGTGGCCTCCCAAGCGGCCTGCGCGTCCGCCTTCGCTCGACGCCGGCGGGACGTCGACCCAATTGGGATTCTCCTTCTTGCCTGAGCTGGGGTTCGGTTTGGCAGTGCAATCTTTCTTTCTTGGTCCCACGACGTGTCATGGCTGATTCACCTGGTCTTTGCTGTCACGGGCTGCAGCGCTGCGACGGAACATTGACAGAGCTGAAGCAAATCCGCGAGGGAAATCCTTGTAAAGACAAGGGCAGAAATCCGCAGGCTTCCCGAAAATCTCATGGTCTCCCCAAATAATGTTTCGGGGGCTGTACAGCTGACCGACAAGCTAAGACCCAAACTGATGCTGTTCCATTTCGAACAGCGATTCTAGAGTCGAAAATCTGATCAAAATTGTGTGTTGTGTATGCAAAATCATTCAACCATCCACTCGCGTCACGGTCACTTCTAGGGGTGATGTGGTCAAGCGCAATGTGGTCTGGATATTCGCAGAACAGTGTATGTCACGCCTGTGCTCAGGCAGCAGTTGCGTGAAGCTGCTGCTTCTGCTCGAACTGCTGCTCGGTCAGGAGGCCCTCGTCCCTGAGTTCCCTCAACAGCTCCATCTTTGCAGTGGCAAGCTTGGCCAGCCCGGCATCAGCCTCTGCCTTCTTCTGCAGCTTCTTGGCCTGAGGGTCCTCAAGGCCCACGTCTACACAGTGCTCCTCGACACCGCGGCCAGCGCGCGGGTACTTGGAGACCAGATCCTTGTACTCGTGCATCCTCCGTGCGAGCATCTCCTCTGAGAGATCATTCAAGTAGCCCGAAAAGCCCAAAGGCTTAGGAATCGGAGCACAAAGGTTGCCACCACGCTTCTCGACGATGGCCAGCTGAGTCTTCCAGATCATCTGGTCGTCGTCCATCACCGGGTGGTACAAGGAGAGCTCGCAATCTGAGATCACCTTCAAGATGCGGTGCATCTCCTCCTCGGAAACCCAGCCCTCCACGAACGAGAGGTATGCCCCGAAGCCCATGCATGTGCCGACGGCCTGCCCGTGCAGCATGCCTGCTGGCAGCTCATAGCCCGGGCACCAGGTGTGTCCATATGCCTCTAGTCACAGTCCATGGTTGGGATAAGCATTAAAATCTACATGTCTAATCCTTCTTGGGTTTAAGTACCCATAAACATGTAAAATGTTACCCAACTATGGCTAAGACGCATGAGGTCGGCACTGATGGGTCTCCCAGAGGTTGCCATACTCAGATCGTACGTATCCCTCCATTGCCTTCCCGACGATGAGGTCGCACACGTCTTGGAACTCGGGGTCATCGACGCTGTCGCCTTCGGTCCCGAACTTAGTCTGCACTGCCCGGGCACCATGGCGCTCCAGAAGCTCGAACAGAGAGAGGTCTTTCATGACTGCCATCTTGATGATCTCTGCCACACCATGGCGCAACCATCCGGGATGAAGAGTCTTCCAGAAGCCTCGATCTGTGATCGTCAGCACCGGTGGGTGGTAGGAGCCGTAGAGGTTCTTGTAGTCGTAGCCGTTGCAGCACACGCGTGGTGACGGGCCTGCGTCGATCCCAGAGACGATGGACGTGCAAAGCATCACGTACGGAGTGTTCCTGGAGTACAAAGATGTAGCAAATCCTGCGATGTCTGCGATCACTCCTCCGCCGACGACCAGAAGCGGTTCATGACGGCCGAGGGAATACTTCTTCATTGCTACCAGAATCCTCTCGACGTCCTCAATGCCCTTGTCGACTTCGTTGCCGCTGTAAACCAACTTGGTGAACTCGATGCCGTGGGCCGCGAAGTACTGGTCGATCTCCGCCCCGTAGTGTTCGTCCACTTTGTCGTCGACTACGGCCACGCACCGACCAAGGGGCTTGTAGACATCGTAGAGCAAGTGGTTGGAAGGGTCCAAAACTTTCCGGGCAATCTTGATGGTGGTGGTGATAGTGGTGCTCATCACAGCCTCGATCGTGGAAGCGTCCTTCGTGGCCAAGGTCTGGGCATCGCGCTGCCTGTAGATCGAAGTGGGATACACAGCATGCGGATCTGCGTCTTCCAGGTGGGCAGCGTTCTCCACGTACTTGGCATATACCTCTGCTGGAAGACACTTACTCACTTCCTTCACAGCCTCCAGATGTCTAGGGGACTTGCCCAGCCTCTCCTCAAAAGCCCTCAGGTCCTGCGTCATGTCCGTCATGATGCGCTCGGAAATGTTGGCCATCAAGATCGCCAGCTGGCTGACGGGCAAGTTCCAGAAGTACTTCAGCTGCTTGAGGGAGTGCAGCAAGTCCAAGTCATCCTTGAACGCAGAGCCAAACTCGTGCGAAAAGACTGGCAATCGTGACAAGGACACCAGCGCGTGGCGCACATCCTCGTCACAAAGTACATCCTGCAGCTGCTCCTCAGCCAGCTTCTCCGTCGAGACGATGTCCTTCATCGCCCTGAGTGCCGCCCGCATCGAGGTCGTGACCGTCACGGTGTTGATCTGGTCCAGCTTATAGTAATTGATCTCTGTCGTGGGCATGACCTCAACCACGTCACCACCGCGGGCTCCGAGCTTCGTCTTCCGTGGCCGGCTTGCGCGTGGGGCCACGCATGCCCAGGCGCTCACTGCCGCCACGCCCAGCGCGGCCCCCCGCACGCCTGATCCGCTTGAGCTGCTGGGGACTCTCGGGGCTGCCAAGCCCGGGCCGTCGACAGCGCCCCGCAGCGCCGGAGACCAAGATCCGGAGGCGGCCGAGGTGCTCGCGACGAAGGCCTCCATGTTTGTAGGCGAAGATCTGGCTGCGCCGCGATTGCAAAGCCTACTCCAAAGGCCTCCCCTGTTGAGCAGAATGCTTCCGACTGTCACCGCTATAATCCGGGCCCAAGCTGTGAGAGTTCAAGCTTTACCCCAAAACCCTCTCTCTCTCCCAGGCATTCGAAACGTCAAGCCCGGTACCCCAACACCCTACCTTAAAACCGCTGAGGTTGCAAGCCTGGGGCCTGATTTGAGTGGGCTGGGCAACAGAGTAGCCAAAGTGCTTGCCTTCAGGGTAGGTGGACTTCTTTACTTCATTGGTGGTGGGCGGGTGCTTCATTTAGGGCTGCGGGCAGAGTATGGCGTGCGATTAGGACTTCCAATCCGAAGCCGGGCCACACGCTGTGCAAAACCTCTCGGTGCCAAAGTTGAATGTACCACAAAAACGACAGGTCCAGTCCGCGTTCACATTGGCCCCACAGTCTTTCTTGCCCGTCCGCCAGTCTGGCATAGCTTGTTCTTTCGTCTGAGGTGGTCTTTCCGTCGAGCATGACAGGCAGTTCTTGCGCTTCTTGAAGTTCAGCGTCTTACAATTAGGACATTTCCAATCTCTGGGATCATATGTCCCAGGCGCTGGCGGGCGATTCGTCATGAAAGCAGGACTGTGACATGACACTTGCTTGGGCCGAGAGTTACATGCCAAACAAGCATAAGACGCCAAACAACTTGCAACTGCAAGTGCCCCGAGCTGCGTCGCCGCTACCTGTCACATCAGAAAACGTCGTCCACACGTTCCTGCAACAACCCGCGCGCTTTCTTGCACCTGCTCGCTGCAGTCGCGCCCCGATAGTGCAGAGTCTCGCATCACGAGTTCATGCGTAAGTAGGAACACTAGGTCCGGGACAGCCGTGGCGATCAGTCAATGGACATCGGCCACGCACAAGACAGTACTGATGCAATTTGGCCAGCAGTCCTCCGAGTGGTCTTCACGGCCTGAAAACTCGAAGTATTGCCAACAGCTTCCGTGTTTGGCACCAATGTTCAATGTTCAATGAAGATTCTTCATCGAACATTGGCCAAACACGGAAGCTGTTGGCAATACTTCGAAGAATGCGCCTCCGGGCTGCACTTTGTGGCTTCGCGCGAAGCCTCGCCTTGTGTGGGTCCGTCCCCAAGGGGGAATGGTTTCTGAAACTCGTCATATGCTAGTCGTAGCTCCATTGCAGACAAGCCTCTCAAAATAGTCGTGAATATCATCCGGCAAGCCTTCGTCCACCACTTCGAAAGCTTCCTGGTGCAACGCACAGGTCGGCTACGCCTTATGATCAAATTGTTGCATCGACGCCATCATGTGCTTTGCATAACAGCATCAAAAAGGGATGTCGAACAACAATAATAGTAATCCACCTCCAAACTCCGGTAGCCGAGTTGCCTTGCATCCTGACTCGTCGCAGTGCGAATACTGTACCTGGCATTCGATAGAGTTGCATTGAAGCATATCACCTTGCTTGACACATACATCCATCGCCCCCGGGGCATGTTGGATGCGTTCGGGTGTGAAGAATGCCCCTCCCACATAATAACAGTGGAGTCACAGAAGCGACAAAATTGGTGCTGACTCTGGCGGCGGTCACTCAGCTCAACGAAACGTTGGATTCCAACATTAAAAACAACATGATAAGGATTGGACTGAACAATACTGGACCCGCGAAGACCATCAGCCAAATGAAGGGCAGACCAGCTGAAAGACAAGCTTTGTAGGTTGCCAGAACGTTCGGAAAAATCTTCAAGCCTAGCACGGATGGCTTTGACGCCACGGCTGAGCACAGCAAATGCACAATGTCGTCATCAAACGGGTCGGGATGCCGAGCAAGCGTCCCGGCTGCAGCCCGTGCCCATGGCTTGGCGGTTTCGGCTCACATCTCGACAGCTTTGTCACTTGCAAGGGCCTACTGTTGGATCTCGGCTCGAAGTGATGGCTACATGGTTTGCCTGTCGGGAGGAGCAACGACTCGCTTTTCGAGCGTCGCCTCCCGGTGAAAGCTCGGCTTCGGAAGGAGCGTGACAGAGATTCCACTTGCGAACCGAGTCCACCTGCTGCCGAGCATTACCCGCCACTGCGAGCTGCTACACAAGGAGACTCCAAGTCTACGCCTGACATTCCTGGAACTCGCGCGTGTTCGCCCTCTGTTCGCATGTTCTAAGTTGCACCTTGGGTGCACAGCTTCAGAGCTGGATCTGGACACTGCAGGTGCAAGCGCAGTCTGCTTTGGATTTTCCAGGAAGATGGAGCACATCTCCACACAAGCGACTCCGTCGAAAAGTGAAGATGCCTACTAGCAGCCTGTGAACAATTTTCGACACAAACGGAGAAGCGTGCAGTAAGAGTTCAGTACAACAGGGCTCCCACCACCACTGAACATGAGTCGCCCGGGAAAGCACCCAAAGGCTGCTCCTGCTCCTACAAAGCGCACATTAACAAGAGGTCCTGCGAGTGCAGAATCAAAGTGCGCAGAACCGCAGCACATTACATTAACAGTCGAAGGAGAAAAAGCGCCCGATAGATAGGCAATCTTTTAGGGTGGCCTCACGCGACAGGCCGTCAAGCAACCGCGACCAGCAACAAAGCAGCTGCATCTCAAGCTGCGACCGGCCCTTCAGCCTCGAGAGCAACAATTCGAGACTGACACAACCAAAACGACCACGACCAGTGCTGTCGCTTCCTTTTCTTAGACGTCGTAGTGATCTGGGCATGCTCGGAGTCTAGACATTCAACCGTTGCATCTGAGGTCTTGTCTGGGTCAGAGGCTGGACGTCCTGCACAACTGAAGCTGGCTCACAGAATGTCGTTCGATTGCACAGCTTGAGAAAGCGACAAAAACCTGCACCACGAAGTCTCACACACTGCAACATCGGGTGTAAAGCGTCCTTTGCGCAGCGCAAGGGCCCGAAGCATGCTCTCTGCCCGCATGCACCTCAGCAAAACTGAATGACTCCAATTGGATTTTTTTGCCTCCTGCATGGCTGAATACACGAAGCAGGGATACAAGTCCATAGTTGCGAATTCAAGCTCAGTTCGAGCATCTTGCATAGCAAGGGTTCAGCAGTACAGATTGACCAGCTCCACTCATGTTGAGTCGGTGGATTTTTGCATGTTATTGCAATGACGTCAGCAAAATGCCGTGAATTCCCAACTATAAATTATCAATTATCAGTTAAGCACATGCAGGCGGCTCAGATCACATTGGCTCAGCAGTTCGACAACTTCCAGCTTTTAGCCTCTGTCAGTATTGCCTGCAGATACCTGCAAGGTCACCTCCCAGAAAAGTCAGCAGACCTGTATTGCAATCGTACTCCACAGCAGTACCCCGGAGCGAGCAACAGGTTTTCGCCATTCTCAGTCAGGAAAAAAGCATATAGGGTCCAAGTCAGGTGGTTTGACAGCACTGGACATAGGCATAGCCAAGATAGGATAAATATCTGACCAACGCATCCAGTTTTGTCTTCAGCATCAAGGTACACCCATAGCCAGAATCATGTGCTGACACTAAAAGAGTTGTATTGCATTGTACCATTGTACAAGAGCAGTATAGGTTCCTTTGTAGTCATGACAGCATTTCCAAAAAGATAGCTTCCCACCAGAATGGCATCCAGGCCGCAGACAGTTGCGCAATGTCAGTAGAAGACCATGTATAGTGGCAGATGTTTGCCGGCAGAAGCGACCGGGCACCGCACCATTCAGGTGCTCCAGATCAATTCAAAGCTTTTGCTGACATTCCACTGCACGCAGTATTGCTAGCAAAACGCTCTCATCCCCTCCGTGTAATGTTGCTTGCAAATCGGGCACATGAACTTCCATTGACCTTTCAATTTCGGCACGCAGTGGATGCAATAGCAAGTGTGTCCACAGGGGTTCAGTGCATAGTTTGCCTCGTTTACCAAACAAATTCGGCAAGTGCTCTTGTTCGGTGGGTCAGCACTCTTTTCGTGCTGCTCGTTGTGCATGGTACAAGCCATGTTTTGGATAACCACACCCAGAACAGCTTGACTAAGCTCCTCGTGCTCTGCGGCAAGTGCAGCGTGCTTTGCCTCGCTGGCTTGCTTTTCTCGCTGCAGCCTCGCCATTTCCATTTCCATCGCCTTGCTGGCTTGCTGAGCTTCATCCAGCTCCTTCGACATCTTCGAAACATCCGGCCGGGAAAATGATTGCGCCTCGAGATCGGCACGAGCCATCCTCTCTGCTTCTTCTGACGTGGTCAGCGAGGATACCAGCGGCAAGACCTCCCCTTCGGGAAGGCAGAACCGCAAAAAAAACCGCAGCGGGAGCTCCTCCTCACCCTCTGCAAGCAATGTCCAAATCTCGGACACCGCCTGTCTTGAAACAGTTGGATGGAAGATCTGGAACACTCGTGCAAAATCGTGCCATGTGACAACACCCTCCTTTGCCGTGCAGATCTTGCTCAGTTCCTCCCTCAGTCCCTTGCCCCTCTTCAGGGAGAGCTCTTTGGGCAGGCGAGCCAAAACGTGGCAAAACTTCTTCATGTCCGAAAAGGCCTCGAGGCTCACCCCATTTGCACGTTAAAACCTGCACGGTGGGCTGCCATCAAACGCCACAACACCTGCATTGCAGGCTTGTCGAAGTGCCTGCTGCAATTTCGCCTTGGCTTGCGACCGGTTACTGTCTGGATGGCTTCTTGTTCCATGCCTGTTCGTCGTTCTACCCATGGCGATTTGAGCCGCAGCGCTTGAGCCAAAACGTACTCCAATTGGATTGGAGACGGAAATTGGTTGCGACTCTGCAGGTGCTGCACATCATTGCGACGAAAGATCTTCAAGGCACCCACCTCAGCAGACCCTCCAGGCTGTCTGTGCCATTCACGGCATCTGGCCGGACCTGGCGGAAGCCGCGGAACAAGTCCAGTCCAGCAATGGCATATGGATTCGTCGGCTTCCATCTTCGGCCACCCCGTGCCTCAGCTTCGGCCTCACCTTTGCTGCCACCTTGTCCACCAAGTTTTGCAGAACACCGCTCTGCTCACGAAAACCATCGGATCAGTCTTGCACTTTGCTTGAAGCACACGACATCCTTACATTCAGCTGTTGCTTCGACTGGCTGACATACTTGCAAAAACATCCACACTATGATGAGGCACAGCTTCTCTCACACCAAAGTCGAAACTGAGGGGATCCAAACTATTTTGGTGCACGTTAGGGCGGACCCTCCTGTATCTTCTGGTGTATCGCGTGTCACTCTTTGGGGTTGTCGCAGGTTTCATGCCCTGCACCATGCTTTCAAAGACGAACAGCACTCAGCTCTTTTTGCGTTTAGTTCGCCGGTTCCATCCTGTTCCCGTTGTACCCACATGCTTAGACCCTCCCACCAGCGCTCCGTCAGAGCAGAAGCAGCCGGTCGCCGGTCCGGGTCTTCGCACCTGGCGACAACTCGCGAAGAGGACTCCAGTGCAGGTCCAGAGCAGGAGCCGCATGAAAGAGTTGCGAAGTTGAGAAAGGAAGCCGGGCAGGGAACAGGTCAGAGCAAGCCAGCGAGCGATTCAGTGAGCAAGTGCCTGGTTGGCTGACGGCGGACGGACACATCGACTGATTGGAGAGTATCTCGGACCAGCCGGGATGGCATGAGCTCTTCAAAGACAAGGATCTTGAGCTCCTGGTCTCCAACTGACCGACAGTGTGATGCACAGGGAAGAGCTTGGCTACCACGGGATCCTCGCTGTAAATCCAGCGGAAGCTGCTGCGCTTCTTCAGGAACGCCAAGCGCCGCTCCTGGAGGGCATCCTGGCACAGAACAGCACTTGTTCGGCCTGCTCCTCAAAACGCCTGCTGCGGCAGACAAACATGCCAACGATTCGACAGAACCTCACGCGGCAGAACTTCGCGGATGCTAACTATGTCCAGTCGACAGACAATGATACTGACATTTGTGATATTAGTACCAATCAAGCTTGGATCCACAGCAGCTCCAGGGCAAGTTCAGCTGAACAACCGTAACTAAGACTCGGACACTCCTCTACAGGGCACGCCTGTCGAAACGAACAAGGAGGCGATGGCAGAAACGAAATGCACTTAACACACTCTCAGTGCAGTGTCGAGCATCGCAGCACCACCAAGCCTCTTGATGGCGAGGCAGAGGAGGAAGGGTCTCAGAATGCCAGACAACTTCGTTACGTGCCCATAGCTCGCACGCCGGGATACTCTGTTGAGAGCGCCGCCACACTGCGCTTGTCCTTTCGCTGTGGAGCACCTCGCACTGAGCATGCATGCCCAGGCCAAGAAGAACTGAAGCTAAGCAACTGCGATTGTCTGGCACAGAGGTCAGGTGCGAGAAGAGGCAAAACCAGCTGGGAAACAGCGGCATGAAGCGATCATCTGCTTTTGAGAACCAATGCTCTGTGATTTTGGAAACCGATTGTCTTCCGGACTTTCTAAGCCTGCAGAAACAAAGCGGCACAGGGCACGCTTGCATCAGCGGGCAAAAAGCCGTATACTGTCGCAACATGCTCCAGTGATGGCGAGTCGACAAAACGAAATGAGTTGCACTGGAGAGCATATACATAATGCTGACAAACGTTGTCAACAACAAACAGCAGTAAATCAATGCATGCTTCCTTCTGTCTTTGGTCGCTCAGGCTCGGACGGGAATTGTTGTTAGAAGGTGTCCTGCACAAATGTCAAGCTGGACTCCGTCTCAACGCGATGAAGCGGTAGGGTCAGGCTCCTGGCAATCCCACACAATTGAAGGCATTCAGGCATCGTCTAAGCCACTCCGGTTTGCTGTTGGCTTGTCGCGGCACATGCTAGAAGCTGCTACTCTCTCAGCAAGCGCTAAAGCCAGTGCTACATCTATCGGCTGGCCCGCTGCCCCCGCGCTTCTCCTGAAACAAAACCGCAATCTCTGCAACGTTTACATCTGCACATATTGCGCAAGTCCTGCCAGTGTCTTGAACCCGGAAACACGAGGATGTGAATCAGGCAGTATCTACCGGGATCCTTACTCTTGAAGTCGACCTTCCACCCCCCCGTTGTGATCCCCTGAGGTCTGGCCTTGACCTCCTGTAACCATAGATAGAGGGCGCTTCTCGCCGTGCTTCTGCACAGAAGCAAAACACTCCTTCCACTGCCATATCTGCATAGATATATACAATATATACACACATACACATACACACACGAACGCACATATGTATGTATGTATATATATATATATATATATATATATAAATATATATATATATATATATATATATATATATATGCTCATATATATGCTCATATATATATATGTATAAACTATATATATATATATATATACATAGTAAGCTCTCGACGGTTTGAACAAGTCCTTGTTGAAAGATGTTGTAATGTATAGTTATGTGTACATATATACAAAATATATCTATGTGTATATATATATAGAGAGAGAGAGTTATCATCACCTGTAAAGAGTATCGTACGATGCCGTCAAGTCGCCACGACTTTGGCCCTCCGCGCTATCTCCAGTAGGAACGAGAGCTCACAGACGAAGATGAGGCGGGTACAGCTGCTGCTCGTCATGTAATCCAGAAGGCGGTGTGCCTGGTATTCGCACTGCGAATCTGCAGCGGTACCACGATGGCTGTCATTGCAATCGAAAAGGCCATCATCTCCCCATCCTGTTGCATCCCAACTAAGGGTATGCGTACGATTGCGATGCCAGCAACGACATGGTTGCTGACTATGGCATCCTTGGGCACAGCGAGCCACAAACCCTCGAAGCAAAAAAGAGCATGGTGTGCTGCCCAGACAAGCCAAGCTCTTGGATCCGTCGTCAGATTTTCAGAAGACTTCTACGGGATTCCATTGAGCAAAGCTGCTGCTTTGGACTCTGCCAAGCAGGTCGTCTTCAGTGCCAGCATCCCGCCAGCAGCCACCAGGCTGTGCATTGTAAGGCCGTCAATGTGCACCTTGGATGCATCAAGTTCCGTTCCGATGTGGCACATTGCGACCACGGCTGCTGGCACTGCCGCAGGGCGCCTGAGCTGGGGTTCGGTTTGGCAGTGCAATCTTTCTTTCTGTGTCCTACGACGTGTCATGGCTGATTCACCTGGTCTTTGCTGTCACGGGCTGCAGCGCTGCGACGGAACATTGACAGAGCTGAAGCAAATCCGCGAGGGAAATCCTTGTAAAGACAAGGGCAGAAATCCGCAG
The DNA here is from genome assembly GCA_905221615.1 of Symbiodinium sp. CCMP2592. Taxonomy (NCBI): domain Eukaryota; class Dinophyceae; order Suessiales; family Symbiodiniaceae; genus Symbiodinium; species Symbiodinium sp. CCMP2592. Next base: position 81,845 of record CAJNDT010000877.1, read on the forward strand.
GCTTCCCGAAAATCTCATGGTCTCCCCAAATAATGTTTCGGGGGCTGTACAGCTGACCGACAAGCTAAGACCCAAACTGATGCTGTTCCATTTCGAACGGCCATTCTAGAGTCGAAAATCTGATCAAAATTGTGTATTGTGTACGCAAAATCATTCAACCATCCACTCGCGTCACGGTCACTTCTAGGGGTGATGTGGTCAGGCGCAATGTGGTCTGGATATTCGCAGAGCAGTGTATGTCACGCCTGTGCTCACGCAGCAGTTCCGTGAAGCTGCTGCTTCTGCTCGAACTGCTGCTCGGTCAGGAGACCCTCGTCCCTGAGTTCCCTCAACAGCTCCATCTTTGCAGTGGCAAGCTTGGCCTGCCCGGCATCAGCCTCTGCCTTCTTCTGCAGCTTCTTGGCCTGAGGGTCCTCAAGGCCCACGTCTACACAGTGCTCCTCGACACCGCGGCCAGCGCGCGGGTACTTGGAGACCAGATCCTTGTACTCGTGCATCCTCCGTGCGAGCATCTCCTCTGAGAGATCATTCAAGTAGCCCGAAAAGCCCAAAGGCTTAGGAATCGGAGCACAAAGGTTGCCACCACGCTTCTCGACGATGGCCAGCTGAGTCTTCCAGATCATCTGGTCGTCGTCCATCACCGGGTGGTACAAGGAGAGCTCGCAATCTGAGATCACCTTCAAGATGCGGTGCATCTCCTCCTCGGAAACCCAGCCCTCCACGAACGAGAGGTATGCCCCGAAGCCCATGCATGTGCCGACGGCCTGCCCGTGCAGCATGCCTGCTGGCAGCTCATAGCCCGGGCACCAGGTGTGTCCATATGCCTCTAGTCACAGTCCATGGTTGGGATAAGCATTAAAATCTACATGTCTAATCCTTCTTGGGTTTAAGTACCCATAAACATGTAAAATGTTATCCAACTATGGCTAAGACGCATGAGGTCGGCACTGATGGGTCTCCCAGAGGTTGCCATACTCAGATCGCACGTATCCCTCCATTGCCTTCCCGACGATGAGGTCGCACACGTCTTGGAACTCGGGGTCATCGACGCTGTCGCCTTCGGTCCCGAACTTAGTCTGCACTGCCCGGACACCATGGCGCTCCAGAAGCTCGAACAGAGAGAGGTCTTTCATGACTGCCATCTTGATGATCTCTGCCACACCATGGCGCAACCATCCGGGATGAAGAGTCTTCCAGAAGCCTCGATCTGTGATCGTCAGCACCGGTGGGTGGTAGGAGCCGTAGAGGTTCTTGTAGTCGTAGCCGTTGCAGCACACGCGTGGTGACGGGCCTGCGTCGATCCCAGAGACGATGGACGTGCAAAGCATCACGTACGGCGTGTTCCTGGAGTACAAAGATGTGGCAAAGCCTGCGATGTCTGCGATCACTCCTCCGCCCACCACTAGAAGCGGTTCATGACGGCCGAGGGAATACTTCTTCATTGCTACCAGAATCCTCTCGACGTCCTCAATGCCCTTGTCGACTTCGTTGCCGCTGTAAACCAACTTGGTGAACTCGATGCCGTGGGCCGCGAAGTACTGGTCGATCTCCGCCCCGTAGTGTTCGTCCACTTTGTCGTCGACCACGGCCACGCACCGACCAAGGGGCTTGTAGACATCGTAGAGCAAGTGGTTGGAAGGGTCCAAAACTTTCCGGGCAATCTTGATGGTGGTGGTGATAGTGGTGCTCATCACAGCCTCGATCGTGGAAGCGTCCTTCGTGGCCAAGGTCTGGGCATCGCACTGCCTGTAGATCGAAGTGGGATACACAGCATGCGGATCTGCATCTTCCAGGTGAGCAGCGTTCTCCATGTACTTGGCATATACCTCTGCTGGAAGACACTTACTCACTTCCTTCACAGCCTCCAGGTGTCTAGGGGACTTGCCCAGCCTCTCCTCAAAAGCCCTCAGGTCCTGAGTGATGTCCGTCATGATGCGCTCGGAAATGTTGGCCATCAAGATCGCCAGCTGGCTGACGGGCAAGTTCCAGAAGTACTTCAGCTGCTTGAGGGAGTGCAGCAAGTCCAAGTCATCCTTGAACGCAGAGCCAAACTCGTGCGAAAAGACTGGCAATCGTGACAAGGACACCAGCGCGTGGCGCACATCCTCGTCACAAAGTACATCCTGCAGCTGCTCCTCAGCCAGCTTCTCCGTCGAGACGATGTCCTTCATCGCCCTGAGTGCCGCCCGCATCGAGGTCGTGACCGTCACGGTGTTGATCTGGTCCAGCTTATAGTAATTGATCTCTGTCGTGGGCATGACCTCAACCACGTCACCACCGCGGGCTCCGAGCTTCGTCTTCCGTGGCCGGCTTGCGCGTGGGGCCACGCATGCCCAGGCGCTCACTGCCGCCACGCCCAGCGCGGCCCCCCGCACGCCTGATCCGCTTGAGCTGCTGGGGACTCTCGGGGCTGCCAAGCCCGGGCCGTCGACAGCGCCCCGCAGCGCCGGAGACCAAGATCCGGAGGCGGCCGAGGTGCTCGCGACGAAGGCCTCCATGTTTGTAGGCGAAGATCTGGCTGCGCCGCGATTGCAAAGCCTACTCCAGAGGCCTCCCCTGTTGAGCAGAATGCTTCCGGCTCGAAGCTCTTCACACTAGTAGCGAGACCAAGGGCCAGCATCATGCGGGCCGATCTGCGAAACGGCCCTCTCTTCCGAAGCTTCGAAATCGTCCAGCCGCCCTGCCGCCCTTTCAACCGTAAACCATGCGATAAGCTCTCAACACCTCACCTTTAATTAAACCCACAAGCACCCTTCATAGACCCTAAAATAAAAGCAAGTCTCTCAAGCCAACCGAGGCGCATCCGGGTCTGGACGATCGAAGTGGCCTCCCAGGCGGCCTGCGCGTCCGCCTTCGCTCAACGTCGGCGGGACGTCGACCCAATTGGGATTCTCCTTCTTGCCTGAGCTGGGGTTCGGTTTGGCAGTGCAATCTTTCTTTCTGGGTCCTACGACGTGTCATGGCTGATTCACCTGGTCTTTGCTGTCACGGGCTGCAGCGCTGCGACGGAACATTGACAGAGCTGAAGCAAATCCGCGAGGGAAATCCTTGTAAAGACAAGGGCAGAAATCCTCAGGCTTCCCGAAAATCTCATGGTCTCCCCAAATAATGTTTCGGGGGCTGTACAGCTGACCGACAAGCTACGACCCAAACTGATGCTGTTCCGTTTCGAACGGCGCTTCTAGAGTCGAAAATCTGATCAAAATTGTGTATTGTGTATGCAAAATCATTCAACCATCCACTCGCGTCACGGTCACTTCTAGCGGTGATGTGGTCAAGCGCAATGTGGTCTGGATATTCGCAGAGCAGTGTATGTCACGCCTGTGCTCACGCAGCAGTTCCGTGAAGCTGCTGCTTCTGCTCGAACTGCTGCTCGGTCAGGAGGCCCTCGTCCCTGAGTTCCCTCAACAGCTCCATCTTTGCAGTGGCAAGCTTGGCCAGCCCGGCATCAGCCTCTGCCTTCTTCTGCAGCTTCTTGGCCTGAAGGCCCACGTCCACACAGTGCTCCTCGACACCGCGGCCAGCGCGCGGGTACTTGGAGACCAGATCCTTGTACTCGTGCATCCTCCGTGCGAGCATCTCCTCTGAGAGATCATTCAAGTAGCCCGAAAAGCCCAAAGGCTTAGGAATCGGAGCACAAAGGTTGCCACCTCGCTTCTCGACGATGGCCAGCTGAGTCTTCCAGATCATCTGGTCGTCGTCCATCACCGGGTGGTACAAGGAGAGCTCGCAATCTGAGATCACCTTCAAGATGCGGTGCATCTCCTCCTCGGAAACCCAGCCCTCCACGAACGAGAGGTATGCCCCGAAGCCCATGCATGTGCCGACGGCCTGCCCGTGCAGCATGCCTGCTGGCAGCTCATAGCCCGGGCACCAGGTGTGTCCATATGCCTCTAGTCACAGTCCATGGTTGGGATAAGCATTAAAATCTACATGTCTAATCCTTCTTGGGTTTAAGTACCCATAAACATGTAAAATGTTATCCAACTATGGTTGCCATACTCAGATCGCACGTATCCCTCCATTGCCTTCCCGACGATGAGGTCGCACACGTCTTGGAACTCGGGGTCATCGACGCTGTCGCCTTCGGTCCCGAACTTAGTCTGCACTGCCCGGACACCATGGCGCTCCAGAAGCTCGAACAGAGAGAGGTCTTTCATGACTGCCATCTTGATGATCTCTGCCACACCATGGCGCAACCATCCGGGATGAAGAGTCTTCCAGAAGCCTCGATCTGTGATCGTCAGCACCGGTGGGTGGTAGGAGCCGTAGAGGTTCTTGTAGTCGTAGCCGTTGCAGCACACGCGTGGTGACGGGCCTGCGTCGATCCCAGAGACGATGGACGTGCAAAGCATCACGTACGGAGTGTTCCTGGAGTACAAAGATGTGGCAAAGCCTGCGATGTCTGCGATCACTCCTCCGCCCACCACTAGAAGCGGTTCATGACGGCCGAGGGAATACTTCTTCATTGCTACCAGAATCCTCTCGACGTCCTCAATGCCCTTGTCGACTTCGTTGCCGCTGTAAACCAACTTGGTGAACTCGATGCCGTGGGCCGCGAAGTACTGGTCGATCTCCGCCCCGTAGTGTTCGTCCACTTTGTCGTCGACCACGGCCACGCACCGACCAAGGGGCTTGTAGACATCGTAGAGCAAGTGGTTGGAAGGGTCCAAAACTTTCCGGGCAATCTTGATGGTAGTGGTGGTGATAGTGGTGCTCATCACAGCCTCGATCGTGGAAGCGTCCTTCGTGGCCAAGGTCTGGGCATCGCACTGCCTGTAGATCGAAGTGGGATACACAGCATGCGGATCTGCATCTTCCAGGTGAGCAGCGTTCTCCATGTACTTGGCATATACCTCTGCTGGAAGACACTTACTCACTTCCTTCACAGCCTCCAGGTGTCTAGGGGACTTGCCCAGCCTCTCCTCAAAAGCCCTCAGGTCCTGAGTGATGTCCGTCATGATGCGCTCGGAAATGTTGGCCATCAAGATCGCCAGCTGGCTGACGGGCAAGTTCCAGAAGTACTTCAGCTGCTTGAGGGAGTGCAGCAAGTCCAAGTCATCCTTGAACGCAGAGCCAAACTCGTGCGAAAAGACTGGCAATCGTGACAAGGACACCAGCGCGTGGCGCACATCCTCGTCACAAAGTACATCCTGCAGCTGCTCCTCAGCCAGCTTCTCCGTCGAGACGATGTCCTTCATCGCCCTGAGTGCCGCCCGCATCGAGGTCGTGACCGTCACGGTGTTGATCTGGTCCAGCTTATAGTAATTGCGAAGTTTGAGGAACATCAGGGTGCAACAAAAGTTCCCTGATGCTCCGGCACGAAAAGAAGTCGCCTAGCCTAAGCAACCCACTACAGAAGGCGCCTAGCCTAAGCGACCCACTGCGTGTACCTCGCTGCAACCTCGGAAGCGGCACGGAGGTACTGCAACTCACGGACCTGTGCAGCGGCGACCTGGCGGTGCCAAGCTCGCCTCGCCGACCCGTGCCAGGCACGGAGTACACACTGCTTGGCCGCATCGTCGGCGACCGCGTTGATCCTCCTGGCGCGAGCAGCTTCAACACCCTCGGGTGGCCGCCAACCCTGAGAGGCACGACCGTGCGCAGGCACCCAGGAACAGGTGTAGTCGACTCCATATCTGTGCAGCGACCGGAAGGCATCCTGGACGCGGCGTGCAAGAACAAGAAACGGCCCACTGTAAGTTGGAGCACAGACCTTCAAGGCAGCCTGGCAGTCACACAAAACGTAAACCCTTGGCAGAGGAAGCCGCGCGGCAAGGCTCACGAGCGCCTCGAAGAAGACGACCAAAGCGACGACCTCGGCGATGAAGGGCAGGTGATCTTCAGTCTCCAGCAGCGACACAGCCGTGCCGGTTGCTTCAACGGCCACAGACCACCCAGCCACAGATTCCTTGGCAGAACCGTCGGTAGCACACAGCAAGAGTGCAGCACCGCCCTGGACAGCGGCCTCAAGCAGTCTCGAGACTTCGTCACGAGCTTCACTGACAAGACGGGCCTCCGGAGGAGGCGGAAGCTCCGGCACAGCTACAGCGAGAAGTCGTTCTTCAGCTCGATTGACTGGCGAAGTGACGCCTTGAGCAAGGCGAACCGAAGCGAACGCCTGACACTGAAAAACGAGGTGAGGCCGGCTAGGCATCTCCAGCCCACACAGGCAGCGGGTGTGCCACTGCTGCCGAGGTCGCTTGTGGAACGCGTTCTGGAACCAAACCGAACACCCCGAGCCTAAGCAAACCACCCGAGTAGACCGGGAAACACCCTGCTCGAAGAAAACTCTGTGGTGTGCTTTTGCAGACAAAGCAAGGTGAGCGGCAGGCTTAGGCAACAGTATGCCCTGCGCGAGAGTCGGGTCGTCATGTCGGTGAAGCGAAGTGGCAACACGGCACACGTCGGCCAAGGCACGGCGCTTGAACTCATGCTTGAGCCAGCCGCGCAAGCATGACAGGCTGTCGACCCCGATCCTGAACGAGCGGACGCGACCAGCCCCATCACTGCGGTGGATGACGGCCCCATCAGCTGAAGCCCACCAAGCCAGACTGCTGAGGACCTTCGCGGAACCAGGAAGAAGAACAGGCCACTGCTTCAGCGCGAAGCGAAGACAAACCTGCTCATGCCAAACTGGAAGCCGAAGCTGCCACCTGACAGCAGCCTGCAACGAGGCCCACTCGAAGGCAAACCTGGGGTCGCAATCCCAGCCAAAGATCTCGTAGACCAAGGCCCGGGGGCAGTCACGGAGAGCAAGATGGCCGATCAAAGCAAGGCTGATCTCCGTCCGCAGTGCAGCGAAGTCACAAGGAACCTCAGTGGCGACCGAGGCGATCCATGAGAACTTGGAAGTGACCAAACACCGGAGAATGGCAGCACGAGCCCCGTAAGGAAGACCGAGGATGCGCAGGAAGCGGCATCGCAGAGCGAGCTCAACCACATCGCCTTTAGCCGGCACACAACCGCCACTGGATTGATGGCGCAGCCCCAAAACGTTCAGTTCTCCACTGGCAGGGTAACCAATGTCCTGGACGAAGTCAGCGTACAGCTCCAAGCGGGAAGAAGCAACCTGGCACTTGCGAGGCCTGCAAGCGAACAGGCAGGCAGCATCGAAGCGCGACGACCGGAGCAGAGCAGCACGCATGGCATGGTCAGCAGCAACGCCAATGGCATCAGACCACAAAGTCCTGTCATCTATGTAGATGACGCCATCAACGCCGTCACGGCAGACAAGCAAAGCCCACACTTGCAGCAGAGCAGCAGCAACGAGAGGGCTAAGCGGGCAGCCCTGCAAGATGCCGTTGGTGACGGCATGCCACTTGCCACCGACATGGCCCGCGAAGCTGAAAAGCCTTTCCTGACCGGAGTAAAACGACTTCAACAGAGCAATAAGCTCACAAGGGGCACCCCAATGCCGGAGGGCACAGAGAGCCAGCTCAAGCGAGATGCAGTCGAAACACTTGCTCAGGTCCTGGGCAACAAAGAGACGAGCAGCACAGTCAGTCATGGCCTCGTTGATGCGAACATGCGCTTGCTCGACGGAGCGCTGGGCGAGGCCCCCCAGGATGTGAGGCGAGGCCCAAGAAGCACACCACGGACGGAGATAACGAACAACGTGCTGAGACCCGAGGCGCCAAACCACCGGCGTGATGGACAAAGGCCGCCAACCGCCGTCGGGCTTCGGCAGCAAGGAGACCCTGGCACGTTGCCAAGTGGCGGGAATGCGACCGGTCGACCAAACAGTCCGCCAAAGGTCAGCGAGCGCATCAAACCAAGCGTCAGGCAGACGGATGAGGTCCTCAGGCCCCCAACAATCATGCCCCGCAACACGGCCACACATGGCCTTGGCGCCGCGACGAAGAGCTTTGCCACACCAAGCAACCTTGCCTTGGGACGGAGACTGAGCACCTCCAACCTCACGCAAAAGCACTTCAAAAGCCTCAGTAGAAGGAGCCTCACGAGACCAAAGAGGAAGCCACTCCTCCTCGGCCTCACGAATCACACTCACTGGATGCACCGCACGAACAGGAACAGCAGGATCGCGACTGCGGGGGGGAAGGCCGTCCGCCTCAGCAGCAACCCTCTGTTTAACCCAAGCGATGGCCTTGCGCTGCGAAAGGCTCACCTCAGTTTTCCAACGCGCAAGCCTATCGGCCTTAAGCTCGGCGTCAAACCTAGAGATGGCGGCAACAGTACAGGCGGCAATCTCAGTGAGAGAGCCATCCCGCCAAGAGCACAACTCCGGGACCACGGTGGCAAGAGCAGAGAGCGAGCGAAGCGCCGTAGCACACAAGCACGCGTCATCGGGATGGCGCTGGAGCTGCAGTAATCGCCTGTGGAGGCGACGAAGCTGACGAAGCCGAACCGGTTCATCACTTCTAGCACCCTTGGCAACAGCGGGAGTCTCAACAGGAACCCAAAGGTCGGAGCGAGGCACCGCAGCAGCAAGGGGCATCTTGGTCATTGCACGCTCGGCGGCGCCGCTAAGCAAAGCCCAGGCGCCGTCAACATCACCAGCCTCAAGCAGCTCTGCAAACTCATGCTGGACAAAACAGGAAACGAATTTAGCCGCAATCTCGTCTTCACTGCAGTCGGCAAGAGGAACACGAGACGGAGAGCGCAGAGAGCGCCACGGCGCGAAATCGAAGCAGTAAGAAACTGCGAAATGATCGGAGACCGACAAATAGTGGCGAAGCTCCGAACCGAAGGAAGAAACTTGCCGCAGGAAAGACCAAAGTCAATGCGACGGTTACCAGCTACCCGAGTAGCCGGCAAGGAACACGGCGCCGCGAACGCAAAGTCAAGAGGCACGCAGGCGCCTCGGGCACAGAGGGACTGTAACCCGCTATACTCCAAAGTCAAGTTGAAGTCACCGAGGAGAATCCAAGGCAAACCAACTTCATGCAAGGATCCGATGACCGACTGTACCAAGTCAAAGGCCTGAGCCTCGTCATGCGCATGAGCGTACACAGAGCCCACGACGGTTTTTGAACACGACCCTCATAAATGAATTCACAAAGGCCCGCGACCACTCGATCGTTGGCCTCCTGGCGAGGCAGGGCAAAAGGAGAAATCGGACATCGGGCAGTAAGACCAACCCTAGTCCAACGTTCCCCGGGGCCGAGGACACAGGAATATCCTCTGCGACGCCAATCCTGGACATAGGGAACTCTAGACTCAGGATTCAAACCCAACTCTTGTAAAGCGATAAGCTCAGGAGGGGCATCAAAGGAAGCCAGAGCCTCCGAAGTCTTAGACACCCCACCACGACCCAAGTTCAACGTAGAGAGCCAAGTCATTGCTGCTGCAAGCAGTCCTCAAAAGCCGCGATAGCGGAGCAACAAAGATCATTGAAAGCATCCTTGTCCAAACCATGACCGGCAGGTGGCTTAGCAAGCAAAGCACGGAGCTTCTTGATGCGCCGCCTGAGGATCGCAGGCTTCGTAGGCGAGCAGGTGTGACCCTCAGCACTCTCGCCAGCCCTGAAAGTACGACGACATGAAGGACACTGACCGACACGGTTCATCCCAAGCTTGCGTTTGCCCTTGGAGCGCCGAATGAACGTTCACGTAAAAGGCCTGAAACCAGAAGGAAAGGCCTCCCCTCGCAGGTGCCGCTCAGCAGAAGCGTTCAGCGAACGCGCCCGGGCCCGTGCACCGATGCCAGGAGCCTTAGAAGCACAAAGAGACCACCACTTGGATTGATATCGGGATGCCGTGCGAGCCGATGTGCAAGCTTGTGTTTACAACCCGTGGTGCGAGAGCCAAGAGTCACCATGCGCGTCCACGTAATGCCGTATCTGCAACCCTGAACCGGACACCGCCAAGCAGCGACCTCACCCGGACGGAGACGGGCAACACCGTAGTTGGCCTTACGCGTCCCTGGGCAACCTGCCTTACCATGCTGAAACTTCCGGTGATTATGCAGATAGACAGCTGCAAGTCCAGCACTGGTAGTCTCTTTGACGTAAGGACAAAGATCGCAGCATGCACGATAAAGCCCGGGACGTACAAAGTACTTACTGGGAAAACGAGGCATAGGACCCTCGCCCGCCTCGGCAGGAAACTCAGCAATCTCATCACCACAGACGGAGCCACCATCGCCGGCAACAGAGGAGTGCCGCACAGCACACGATCCATGTGAAGCATGTCGCGAGAAGCCTTCGCACAGGCGCTTGCGGTCCTTGCCACCAGAAGCACAGCTCGCCTTCGACGAAGAAGCAGCATACCTTGAGAAAGCCAATCCCCGGCCACCCGCACCAGCAGTGGATGCACACGAAGAGCCAGCATCGTAAGCCGCGAAGTTCAGGCCAGAGGTACTGCGACCACCCGCAGCGGAACGGCCACCCGAGCGTGCAGATCCCGACGACGAGCCCGTCTCGTAAGCCGAGAAGTCCAAGCCAGCGCCACGGTGACCATGGAAAGCGGGAACGACAGCTGACAACCAAAGGTTAGCGATGTCCTTGCTCTCCACGCGAACGTACTCGTAGTGAGCGGCGTCATACTTGAGCACGATGTAATGGCCACGGTCCTGGGCATTGGCCGGAAACTTATGCACAGCATCCCGGCACAGGACCAACACGTTGAGTCCGTGCGCCACCGAAGTGGCGAATATCTCGAGGTATCCTCCCCAGCTGCCTTGCATGCGGATGGCGTCGCAATATGCAGTGAAGCCAGATGCCTGGAGGTCCTTGGAATCGGGACCGAGGCCGTCCCAATGGGGCTTAAGCGTCTCAGCATTGGCCGCAACCCAGTCGGCAAGAGCTGCTCTGACCTGGCGGTGGCCGATCTTTCGGCCTTCAACCTCGCCGACGGCCTGAGCAAGGGCATGAAACAAACAGTCGCCACCACCTTTGTTCGGGATGACTTGTGCCGTCGAAGGAAACGGCACGCTCTTGGGCTTCTTAGTCCCGGTAGCCGCGGATGCTGTGACCTCGTCACCAGGCAATGTGCGCTTGGCACCCACAACGTCGTCCTTAGCTTGCGCCACGTCCACATCCTCACCATCGTCGGTGTCCAGCTCCATGGGCTTCTCAGTAGACGACCCAAGCTTCCGGGACGACTGCTCGGCTTTCTTAGGCGCAGCTTTGGGAGCAGCAGTCCGAATGAAGTCTGCAAGTGGCGCCGGCCGGAAACTCTGAGTCCTCTCGGGCCTGACCGGCTGGATCTCGCGGCGAACTCGCTTTGGTCCACACCGGCAGGCTTCACAGATCATCTCCGCGCCGTCCTCGCTCTCGAGCTCGATGGGGATGAACTCCCTGAAGTCGGGGCGAACAGCATGAAAGTGCCAAACGTAGCCGCCCCTTCGCCAAGTCCGACTCCGGACTTCAACGTCAGTGAAGCCACTCTGCACCAAGAGGTTCTGAATGTCTGCAAGGTGCCACTCAACCAGGGCACCGCGTAACTCCCAACCGTCCCTCTTAGGAACTATGCGGGGATCCAAAGCATCAAGTCTTGCAGCAAGCTTGGCCCCAGCACAATGAAGCCCGTGGTCAGTAGCAAGCTTGCGAACACGAGCGATGTAGGCCTCAGCGGGCTCGGCCTCCTCCCTGTCACACCAGAGCAAAGATGGCATTGATACAGAGAAGTCTGCCCAGTTCACAGGACAAAAGGAGGCAGCTAGATCCAGGAAAGACCCGCTGGCAGCAAGCAAAGGCGCGGCTGCTTCACGAGTCACTCGCACCAACCCGGTGACCTCATCAGTGCCGCGGGTCACCCAGCCCCATGTGTCGATGATGGCGCCCGGATCCGCCGGCTTCAACTTTACCTAACCCAAGACACGCTACGAGCTACAGAGCAAAGCTAAGCAGAGAGACCTTTTGACTTTGCCGGGCCGGGCTGGCAAAGCAAATTTGCCAGGTAGCACAGTGGGTGGTTCTGGAGGAAATGCAAATTCGGCTGAGGAAGCAAAAGCATCTGCCGCCTGAAGGAGGTTGTCCACCACAGTGTCACTCAAAGCTGAAACACCAGCCTCGTCCCAAGTGCCTGAAAAGCAGGAGACCGACGAGGGAGGCCTGGACTCTGAGGGGAAGACCGCATAATCACGAGCAGAACGAAAAGCAGGTCTGTCTCTTGCGTCCTGTGAAGACCGCAGCGTGAAAGCAGAGCGCTGAGAGAAAACCGGTCGAGCTTTGGGCACATCACCCCGAGACGGCGCCGTAGCCGCTGGAGAAGACCTGTCCACCAGTGGAAAGCGTGGTCGAGGCCGAGGCTTCCACTTGGGTGCCGCGGGCACCGTCGGCAAAGCAGGAGCACCTGGGTTCCAGGATGATGGTACCGGCAAATCAAACGCCGAAGTGGCCTCCACCACAGCAAAGGAACCATCACCTGAAGAAAGTGTCAAAGCAGGACTGGAATCATCCTTACCGTCTTCCCGCTCCATAGGAGCGTCTTGCAAAGAAGCCTCTTCCGGTTGTCGCCTGTAACGTTTCACACGAAAGCGACTATCATCGGAGGCATCTGCCATGTCTCAATCAAGGGAATCCAGAAAAGAATCACCGTCTGTACGCTCCGGTTGGCCTTCGAGAATTTGAAGGCGAGCACTCAAAATATCAATATCTGTATGCAAAGCAGGCAATCGTTGTTGAAAAATATGATCTACTCGTTCGTGTACTCCGCCCAAAGCTTCGAGAGTGTCTTCGCGGAGCTCAAGTAAAGCAGCAAAGAAATCTTCACGGATCGCTGCACTCTCTTTGCTGGCTTGCTTTTTGGCACCTTCGAAAAGGCTCCAAAGACTACTGTCAAAGTAAGTGCGGTACTCTTCCAGCTTGGCCAAAGAGGTTTGGCGAGCCGACTGGAGAGCGGAAAGTTGCTCTTCCAATGCAGCGATCCTGTCAGATAAAGTCGCCTCACACAATGCAATGTCAAATTGCCTGACAGGGAGGTCCAACCACCGTAAAGTTTGTTGAAGCTCTGCCGACTGTGGAGCAGGGTCAGCCTCCGAGTCCATCAAAGGACGCAAAGAAGCTATGTTGTACAAAACTGCAAAACTGACGCGTGCTGAAGTAAATCATGTGCATGAGAAGTAAAAGCAATCTGCTGCATGTTCAAAATTTTAAAGCATGGAGCGAAGCTTTAAGCTATGCTGAAGCACGCGTGTCTTGGGCCGAAATGTTGTGTTTGGAACATGGTAAAGTAAAACACCCATGAGTAAACACATGAAACGAGCAGGCGGCTCGACCACCTGCGGATGGCCTGCGCGGGCTTGGCTTTCACCTGCTGAAACGAATCCCCGCAGAACTCCTTGTAAAAGGTGGCACGCATAACAACCGAAGCTGGACGATCCTTGGTGCGAGGTGCAGCAGTCTTGACAAAGTCGACTGCAGGAGCAAGCTTCGGCGAAGAGCCATCGATCAAGATGCAAAAGCACTTCCTGAGACGGTGCTGGCCTTTGAGGATCCCCGGTACGTGCCTAGGCTCAACATGGAACTCCTGACGCACATCATCGAGATCAGCACCCTCGGCGCCTAAGTAGAGGAGCACAGTGCCACTAGGGCACCCTCCACGCAGCATGCTAACTGAAGGCTTAAGGTCCTTAGCACCAACCTGGGCGAGGAAAGGAGCACCCGCCTCGAGAGCATCTTCAATATCAGCAAGACAGTCAGCAAAGCTCGAGCAATTGAAGAAGGACGGCCGTGCACGCCAGCGGTGCTCGACCCAGTCCTCAGCAGCGGTAGGACCAGGAGCCACGGCACCCGATGAAGGCCTTTGACCGGTCCTTGTACGCCAGTCAGCAACAATGCGAGCGAAGGACTTAGCGTCATCAGCACTCCCGGCGGCAACGGAGCCTACAGGTTGACCTGGGCCCTTACCGCCTGTGCTGTCCTTGCCACCTACGCCTTTGCCTGTGCCTTTCCCTTTGGACCCAGACAACACATCCCCATTCCAAGAAAACCCAACCCTGGGACCCGAAGAAGGAACAGAGCCGTCAGCCCGAGAATCAGCAGCCCCGGAGCCAGCATTCGCGCGTTCACTGCCCGGCTTACCGTGCCCCTTGGGACCCGGGCCTACCTTGGCACCTTCTCCCATCTGCTTACCATTCCCCTTAGGGCCAGCAACGCGAACCTGACGCGGAGGAACGGCGCTTCCCCCTTCGAAGGCCTGAGCACCAGCAAGGAGCCCAGCAAGGCCGTCACCCCCTAACGATTGCTGCAGCACTTCCTGAAGAGCGGCACGGATCAATGGCTTGAGGAGGGCATTCAAGCCCGCCGGTCCCTTAGCAAAAGCATTGCTGAGTGCCTGCTTCTGAGCACGTTTGCGAGCAGTTTTTCTGGCACCTCCCGGCCCCGGATGAGCGGCCTCACCAATCCTCACAGCAGCGAACTGATCTAACCTAAAACCGTCACAGGGAAGGCCCAAGCTTAGACCAATACCACCTGCAGCCTGCCATGACACATCACAGCACTGCGCCCCGGCAATAAAGCGACGATCAGCGAAAGATCCCTGAGCAGCCCACGGCACATTGAGAAGAGGCGCACTCAGAACCTCCGCAGTCTTGTCCTCGAAGCATAGGAGAGGGCCGGCAGCCCAGGCCAGGCAGATCACAACCCAGAGTACGGCAGTCAGCCCACAAGACTCGCACAGTACATCCTGGAAACCATGGCGGCACCGGTCGCAATGGAGGGCGCCGGGGAGCCCGCGAGGGCCAGGTGAGCACAGCCTACCTGATGGTTCCTGCTTCTGGGCTCTGTAGCTCTTCGCAGTTTCAACGGTCCTTGGGTCCGTCCCTTTCTTGGCACTTCGGCTCTTAAAGCTTTCTTCGGTCCTTGGGTCCGCCCCACTCTTAACGGCACCCTGGCTCTTCGACTGGTCTTTGATCTTCGGGCCAATGCCCCCCTTCACAACTCCTACACCCTTGCACGGGAACAATTTCACAGACCCCGAACAAACAGGAGAAGACATCCTCAACCCAAAACGCCTAAGGTCCTCCCTCAGCCTCGGCGTGATGACAAGCTCAGATTGAAGGAGCAGCCAGGCTCGAGGATCACGGCGGCGAATCTGACGCCACCAAAGACGGTGATCACCTCGGCGCCTGCGCCCGCGCCAGCAAGCAGCGCGGCGACCCACCCGCAAGCACTGCCAACCGAACTTTGTTATCCATGATCTCCCTAAGCCACGACGTTGGCGACCAACAAGCCGAAGTCGGTGGCGGAGAGCACGTAGGCGAAGTCGAGAAAAGAAGGCCCGCCCTGAGCCCCCACGAACCAGACTTCCATTTAAGCTCCTCGAGGTCAGCCACCAAGCAAACCAGCGAGCAGCAACGGCCGAGCAGATCCTCAGCCCCACAATGACACCTTGAAAGAACAAGGCGAGGATCGCAGCATCCCATCCGCGAGCCCCAACCAACGCCACCGGAAACTTCTGCTCCGAGAGGCACAATGTAGCCAAGAGAAGACACCAGCTGGCTCCCAGCCAGCCAGTGTCGCAGTAAAGTGAGAATTCCGCCCGGCACCGGCTGGCGCCGCCCGCGATCACCCGCTTGGAGGCATTCTCCTGATCGCGCTTATAGTAATTGATCTCTGTCGTGGGCATGACCTCAACCACGTCACCACCGCGGGCTCCGAGCTTCGTCTTCCGTGGCCGGCTTGCGCGTGGGGCCACGCATGCCCAGGCGCTCACTGCCGCCACGCCCAGCGCGGCCCCCCGCAACGCCTGATCCGCTTGAGCGTCTGGGGACTCTCGGGGCTGCCAAGCCCGGGCCGTCGACAGCGCCCCGCAGCGCCGGAGACCAAGATCCGGAGGCGGCCGAGGTGCTCGCGACGAAGGCCTCCATGTTTGTAGGCGAAGATCTGGCTGCGCCGCGATTGCAAAGCCTACTCCAAAGGCCTCCCCTACGCTTCCGGCTCGAAGCTCTTCACACTAGTAGCGAGACCAAGGGCCAGCATCATGCGGGCCGATCTGCGAAACGGCCCTCTCTTCCGAAGCTTCGAAATCGTCCAGCCGCCCTGCCACCCTTTCAACCGTAAACCATGCGATAAGCTCTCAACACCTCACCTTTAATTAAACCCACAAGCACCCTTCATAGACCCTAAAATAAAAGCAAGTCTCTCAAGCCAACCGAGGCGCATCCGGGTCTGGATGATCGAAGTGGCCTCCCAGGCGGCCTGCGCGTCCGCCTTCGCTCGACGCCGGCGGGACGTCGACCCAATTGGGATTCTCCTTCTTGCCTGAGCTGGGGTTCGGTTTGGCAGTGCAATCTTTCTTTCTGGGTCCTACGACGTGTCATGGCTGATTCACCTGGTCTTTGCTGTCACGGGCTGCAGCGCTGCGACGGAACATTGACAGAGCTGAAGCAAATCCGCGAGGGAAATCCTTGTAAAGACAAGGGCAGAAATCCGCAGGCTTCCCGAAAATCTCATGGTCTCCCCAAATAATGTTTCGGGGGCTGTACAGCTGACCGACAAGCTACGACCCAAACTGATGCTGTTCCGTTTCGAACGGCGCTTCTAGAGTCGAAAATCTGATCAAAATTGTGTATTGTGTACGCAAAATCATTCAACCATCCACTCGCGTCACGGTCACTTCTAGCGGTGATGTGGTCAAGCGCAATGTGGTCTGGATATTCGCAGAGCAGTGCATGTCACGCCTGTGCTCACGCAGCAGTTCCGTGAAGCTGCTGCTTCTGCTCGAACTGCTGCTCGGTCAGGAGGCCCTCGTCCCTGAGTTCCCTCAACAGCTCCATCTTTGCAGTGGCAAGCTTGGCCAGCCCGGCATCAGCCTCTGCCTTCTTCTGCAGCTTCTTGGCCTGAGGGTCCTCAAGGCCCACGTCCACACAGTGCTCCTCGACACCGCGGCCAGCGCGCGGGTACTTGGAGACCAGATCCTTGTACTCGTGCATCCTCCGTGCGAGCATCTCCTCTGAGAGATCATTCAAGTAGCCCGAAAAGCCCAAAGGCTTAGGAATCGGAGCACAAAGGTTGCCACCTCGCTTCTCGACGATGGCCAGCTGAGTCTTCCAGATCATCTGGTCGTCGTCCATCACCGGGTGGTACAAGGAGAGCTCGCAATCTGAGATCACCTTCAAGATGCGGTGCATCTCCTCCTCGGAAACCCAGCCCTCCACGAACGAGAGGTATGCCCCAAAGCCCATGCATGTGCCGACGGCCTGCCCGTGCAGCATGCCTGCTGGCAGCTCATAGCCCGGGCACCAGGTGTGTCCATATGCCTCTAGTCACAGTCCATGGTTGGGATAGTATTAGAAATTTGCACGTCTATTCCTTCTTCGGCTTAAGTATCCATAAACATGTAAAATGTTGTCCAACTGTGGCTAAGACGCATGAGGTCGGCACTGATGGGTCTCCCAGAGGTTGCCATACTCAGATCGCACGTATCCCTCCATTGCCTTCCCGACGATGAGGTCGCACACGTCTTGGAACTCGGGGTCATCGACGCTGTCGCCTTCGGTCCCGAACTTAGTCTGCACTGCCCGGACACCATGGCGCTCCAGAAGCTCGAACAGAGAGAGGTCTTTCATGACTGCCATCTTGATGATCTCTGCCACACCATGGCGCAACCATCCGGGATGAAGAGTCTTCCAGAAGCCTCGATCTGTGATCGTCAGCACCGGTGGGTGGTAGGAGCCGTAAAGGTTCTTGTAGTCGTAGCCGTTGCAGCACACGCGTGGTGACGGGCCTGCATCGATGCCAGAGACGATGGACGTGCAAAGCATCACGTACGGAGTGTTCCTGGAGTACAAAGATGTGGCAAAGCCTGCGATGTCCGCGATCACTCCTCCGCCCACGACCAGAAGCGGTTCATGACGGCCGAGGGAATACTTCTTCATTGCTACCAGAATCCTCTCGACGTCCTCAATGCCCTTGTCGACTTCGTTGCCGCTGTAAACCAACTTGGTGAACTCGATGCCGTGGGACGCGAAGTACTGGTCGATCTCCGCCCCGTAGTGTTCGTCCACTTTGTCGTCGACCACGGCCACGCACCGACCAAGGGGCTTATAGACATCGTAGAGCAAGTGGTTGGAAGGGTCCAAAACTTTCCGGGCAATCTTGATGGTGGTGGTGATAGTGGTGCTCATCACAGCCTCGATCGTGGAAGCGTCCTTTGTGGCCAAGGTCTGGGCATCGCACTGCCTGTAGATCGAAGTGGGATACACAGCATGCGGATCTGCATCTTCCAGATGAGCAGCGTTCTCCATGTACTTGGCATATACCTCTGCTGGAAGACACTTACTCACTTCCTTCACAGCCTCCAGGTGTCTAGGGGACTTGCCCAGCCTCTCCTCAAAAGCCCTCAGGTCCTGAGTGATGTCCGTCATGATGCGCTCGGAAATGTTGGCCATCAAGATCGCCAGCTGGCTGACGGGCAAGTTCCAGAAGTACTTCAGCTGCTTGAGGGAGTGCAGCAAGTCCAAGTCATCCTTGAACGCAGAGCCAAACTCGTGCGAAAAGACTGGCAATCGTGACAAGGACACCAGCGCGTGGCGCACATCCTCGTCACAAAGTACATCCTGCAGCTGCTCCTCAGCCAGCTTCTCCGTCGAGACGATGTCCTTCATCGCCCTGAGTGCCGCCCGCATCGAGGTCGTGACCGTCACGGTGTTGATCTGGTCCAGCTTATAGTAATTGATCTCTGTCGTGGGCATGACCTCAACCACGTCACCACCGCGGGCTCCGAGCTTCGTCTTCCGTGGCCGGCTTGCGCGTGGGGCCACGCATGCCCAGGCGCTCACTGCCGCCACGCCCAGCGCGGCCCCCCGCACGCCTGATCCGCTTGAGCTGCTGGGGACTCTCGGGGCTGCCAAGCCCGGGCCGTCGACAGCGCCCCGCAGCGCCGGAGACCAAGATCCGGAGGCGGCCGAGGTGCTCGCGACGAAGGCCTCCATGTTTGTAGGCGAAGATCTGGCTGCGCCGCGATTGCAAAGCCTACTCCAAAGGCCTCCCCTGTTGAGCAGAATGCTTCCGGCCGTATTGCTATTTTTGGTCTCGACAGTCACCGCAAATCCGGGATTTCAGCACTCACAACAGTACAAGCTAATCTGGGTTTTAAGGTTTAGGCTTTCGAGGTTTCGACTCTCAGCTTGGACTTGGCCAGGCGAGACGTCGAAGAACGAGAGATCGAGTGGAGATGAGGGCTGTTTTCAGGAGGCTGCAGAAACAGTGGTAAGCATAGAACACCTCCTCCCCTCTTCGCAGCACAGCACAGTAAAGAAACTGTCAAAGTAGGACTTCCAATCCGAAGCCGGGCCACACGCTGTGCAAAACCTCTCGGTTCGTGCTCAAGCTGAATGTACCACAGCGAATCGTCATGAAAGCAGGACTGCGACACGACGCGTGCTTGAGCCGAGAATTACGAGCCAAACAGCTACAACTGATATGGCCCCCCGAGCTGCATCGTGCCTACAACGTCAGCCACATTCCCGTGACCACACACACGCTTTCTCGCGCTGGCTCGCCGCAGTCGCGCCTCGAGAGTGCAGAGTCTCGCAGCCCACGCCCTGCTGGGCCTCGGGCTTCGACCTGTCACCCTGCGGGGCCCTGCGAGCTTCAGGCTGCACCACAGCGGAGCAGGACACAGCGGTAGCGGTCAGGCTCCTGGCAATCGCAACTGAGAACATTCAGGCATTGCCTATGTCACCCGGTTTGGTTTTGGCTGTTGCGGCAAATGCTCAAAACTGCTACAAAGTTGAAGCCGGTGCTAGAGTCTATCGGCTGGCCTCGACGGAAGAGCCACTGCTGCCGTGTCCGCGCTTCTCCTGGGACATGCACTGCCACACATCTATGCCTGTGCATGTGTCGATATCTATCACATTTATTAATAATATAACATGATACTTTTCCCTCTCGCCCTGCCAAAGCCGCGAGGTAAAGACTAGCCAACTCTCCTTCCGAAAAGTACCTAATAGAGTCCATATACTTTAAGATTATATGACATGATTATTCCATTATATGAAATAAAATGGAATACAATACAAATACTAAGTAAGATGGTATGATATAAAGTATCATAACATAACAAAACATATCAATACTTCATGTAACACAATGCAACATATCAAAAACAATACAATGTACCCTACTGTGACATAACATACTACATGACAACCATGATTGTAATAACAGTAGTAAGAGTAAAAAATGATTGGGAAATGGGTATAAGTATTGGCATTGTTTGTATAATATGTTATAACACGTCATATGATTTTATATAATATAGTGATGGTAGTATGATGTAATATCATATCATATCATACCATAAAACCAATACCGTATATATAATAACATCATGTGATATCATAGAACACCATATTATAACAAACAATATTAGGTGAGACCATATAATATTATGTTACAATACAATAGAATATATCATTGTATTCCAATATAGCATAATCTGATAAAAAAAAGATAACATGCAATGTGATATGATTTTGGTATAATGCAATACAAATTTATCTATTAATGTCCTGTAATGTCATGTAATGTCATGTACTGTTATGTACTGTAAGGTAATGTAATGTAGGGTCTCTATGTATGTGTGTATAAATATGTATATACATGCGGTCGAGTTGCCACGACTTTGGCCCTTACCGCCAACTCCAGGAGGAAGGAGAGCTCGCAGACGTCGATGAGCCCCCGGTCCTGCGCCCCGCAGTCCTTCGCCAACCTTTCGAGGCCCGGGACCCACTAAGGAATATAGCGTAAATCAGTACATGAAGCCCTATACAATTTAAGCCATATTCCTTAATTAAGGGATACTGGGCTCTCTGGGCACATGGGCAATGTGACGACTTTAATTGTAGAGGGTTTGAGATTGCTTGAGGCCTCTATGGTTCTAGAACTCTTGGGTTGGGTTAGGAACCGGTTAAGCCGGCGGCTAAAGCCTAAAGCACAGAAGATGCATGACGGGAACCCACCTACCGGATAGAAAAAAGCCAAGCCGCTCAGCAACAGATGCAAAGGGTGTCTTCATCAGTCGATGGAGAAGCCGGAGCAGCAAGCAACGCAGAACCGGTACGTTCAACGTCCCCCGAGCATGTACCCAAGCACATGGAGCCATCAGTTGACAAGGAAGAAAGCTTCCCTGCAGTGTTCCAGCTGCCTTGTCGAGACCAGCGGCTCGCAGTACACACGCCGCAGCTTGGCGGAGACAGCGAAGCGAGCAATGCTCCAAGTAGGGCCAAAGCCAGTGCCTTCCCAAATCGAAGTGACTGAAAAGTTCTGCTGCAGCCGAGGCGGCCGAGGCCTCAGCCGAGGCCTCAGGGCTCCCCTTAGGCTCAGAGGAGCTCTGTGAAACGCAGAACGGGGCGGCAGCGTGAGCAAGGACCTCTCGAAACTCCTGGCCGCATGGAAAAGGAACCACGAGCCTCAACTCCTCTAAACAAGCCAGGACCAACGACAGGCTGGGAGGCCTGGGCTGCGAAGGCTGCAAGCGCCTGAGTCGCTTCGGGCCCCTTTGGTGGCTTCGGAAGCCCTGATATGCAGCCTTGAGCTGAGAGGTGCTGGCGCCTGGCAGAACAAAAAGTCCCGTCAGGTCACCTTCCTCTTTGACCTCTGGTGCTCTGGAAGATATCGAATGAACGGTTTTGAAGACGAAAGCTGCGGCATCGAGGAGTTCTTGTTCTCGCGAACACAAGCCTGCTCCCACGCTGGAAGGCGTGTCCAGGAACGTTGCTGCAAACTCTTTGAATGAAATATCCAGAACCTCCTGGTCTTCATCCTGTTCAAGCGCCGTGCTCGGTGCATGTTGGGCTTTACCAGCCCCTTTATCAGTTGCAGCTTGGTTCTGGCTGGGCAGCGCATCTCCTCCGATGTCATCGTCCTGGGCTTCCTCCTCCTCAGAATCCTCTTGCCGGTTCTCGGCCTCGGCGTCCTTGGTTTCGCAGAAGCAACGCATTGGATCCACCGGCTCTACAGGGGCAGGTAGCATGTTGGGAAGCTCTTCGTCGGGGACCAGGAGCCACTTCAGGAAGCTTTCTGGCTTCCGGGGAGCTGCGAGAGCCACTCGAATCGACTGAAGTGTGGGCTCGTCACTCGTCAGTTGCAGATGGGACTGGATGCCCGTTGGAGGCCTCGAGCCGCTTCTCTCATCTTCGGGCTCAAGGAGCGGCTCCTCCTCTTCGTCGTCCTCCTCGTGAGAACTCTGCCAGGGCGGCCTCTTGCCGATTGCCTGACTGTAGAAATCTGAATCAGCCCACACCGCTCTCAGGGTCGCCCTGTTTGACGCCACAGCATCTGAAAGCACCAGCAGGTGGGTCCCCTCAGATGACTCTGGCGCGAAGCTCCGGTAGCCCTGCAAGGCTTCAGGACTGGTCGATGAAAGCGTCCCAAGCGCTTCTTGCAAGCGAGTGAAGTCCCCACCTCTGCCAAACATCCTGACTTTGCAGGCATAAGTCAACGTAAAACTCGGATGCACGTTGTCTGGAAGCCTCCTTCCTTTGCTGCGCGGCTTGTACTTGCTGACCAAAGACGCCACCTGCCACTGCCTCAGAACAGAGTCGACAAGTCTTCGGACATCGGCAGGTAAGAACTCCAGTTTCCACCAGGACATGAATGTTTCGTAGGGCGAGAGCAGCAGGCACTTTGAGACGGACCTCCCCGCAGCACTTTGTGCATGTGCGGAGCGCTCACTCTGGACTTCCTCGGATCGCAAGGTGCTGACCAAGCGTTGGTTCTTGGGGTCGCACTGCAGGAGCTCCCTGATGCGTTTCTGGCAGTATGCTTCCGGAAGGCCTGCAAGGCGGGCGAGCATTGGCCACGTGACCGACGGGCTGGTATGCGAGGGGCCAACTGGACGCTGCGTCAACGGCAAGCCCTTGGCGTGTTGCTCCAAGCCAACCAACGATTCAGCAGTGGCCAAGAGCTGCAGCCACTGTACATCTTCTATCTCGTCTTCCACCTCAGCCAGCTCCTCTCGGAGTTCCCCCATGTCCAAGTGGAGCTTGTTGGACTTGCTTGGCAGCACTTTCCGCAACCGCTTGATGCCGGGGTTCCTAGGTGGCTTTGCCTGCTCCAGCCGCCGTGCATAAAAATCCGGCTCGCAGAAAAGGCTCTCATCTGTAGGCAAGGGCAGAGAATGAACCTTCCAATAATGGTCTGCGATGGCCGTCTTCAGAAAGCAGAGGTGGCCACATTTGTGACATTTGTACCGCACGGCGTACAGCGGGGAGAACTCCACCCTGGCTCCGGAGGGGTGAGGCCCAGCCACCTCCACCAGCTGCCGACAATACTTCACGACCCGCTCAGGTGGCACCATGATTCGGCGGCTGAGGGCAGATACTTCGGCAGATCTTGGCGTAACAATCCTTACATCTTGCGCCTCGGAAAGGAGCGACTCTGAAGCTCGCTGTCTCCTGGGTGCCGTGCTGAAGCAAAGGTCGCTGTAGAATTTGTTGAGGGCGGCCCGCTGATGCGGACTGAGCCATGGATAGCTCTTCCAGTTCTTGCGGCGGAAGAGCTCAGGAAGCGGAGCATTCACAGGGGTGGGGATGTTGGGGGCAGTCTGCCGAGAGAGGGGCCTCTTCTCATCGCTGGAGCTTCCGTCGTCTCTTGCGCCTCTCGCCCCGCCCAGGACCTTGTCACACCATTCCTTCACAAGCTGCTTGGTCTTCTCCCAATATGCATCGACAGAACCAGGTTCTGCAAGGTCGAAGCTGGCAAGTCGCCGGGGCGGGTCTGCTTCAAGGTCTGCCGTGAAACTGTCCACGTGCGCGTATCGATTCACCTGGGGTTCGGTTCAGCCAAGTGTAACTGCTCGCATTCAAAACTCGTTTAACCTCGCTAGCTGTCATGTACTTTGCTACTTAGCTGCTACTCCTACTACCTTGGCCACCTCGTAGACTAAGTGAACGGTCTCTCCGGAAGGTCCAGATGTTGAATCACCGGCCATCGTCACAAGATTCATCTTCACAAGGTAAACCATGACACGGCGGATGGTTTGTGTCGTCCTTGACGCCCCAGTGCATGTGGTT
Organism: Symbiodinium sp. CCMP2592; assembly: GCA_905221615.1. Classification (NCBI taxonomy): domain Eukaryota; class Dinophyceae; order Suessiales; family Symbiodiniaceae; genus Symbiodinium; species Symbiodinium sp. CCMP2592. Next base: position 105,770 of record CAJNDT010000877.1, read on the forward strand.
GGCCCGAGGAGTTGCTTTCTGATGTTCGCCGGCACCTGTCAATCAAGAAGCGTCAATTTCCTGTGCTTACCCTCCACGTCTACCCCGAACCTCTCCAAGGAACTTTTCCGGTGCCTCTTGGCAGCGGCATGGCTTGCAAGTGTTTCCATGTGCTGATTCCATAGGTACACATGTACATACGTGTATACACAGCATATGTATGTATGTATGTAAGCACGCACGTATGCACGTATGATCACGTATGCATGTATGTATGCACGTAGGTATGTAGGTATGTAGCTATGTAAGTATCTAGCTATTAGTGCATGTATGTCTGTATGTAAGTCTGTATGTATGTATGCATGTATGTATGTATGTATGTGCGCATGTGCATCTATCTGTTTGTCTATCTACTTATCTACTCTTTTGATCACCTATTCGTCTATCTATTTTCCGACTGTACATGTTCGCAAGTACATGAATGAGTATCTCTGAATCTAATGAAATATGTACGCTACTCGGCCCTTTTATGGGGTAAGAAGAACAAACACTGATGTGATGTGTGTATGTGTGAGATTGTGTATGTGTGTGTGTGTGTGTGTGCGGGTGGGCAGCTGTGGGTGTGGGTGTGGATAATTGTCTTAAGGTGCGTTCTATGCCAGTTCGTTGGAGTCGCACACCCCTCCCAACCGCTCCCGGGCTCGCCTGGCAAACAAGAGGGTTGGATCCAGTCGCCAGAAGCTTGTCGAGATCTGGATCATACAACCCGCAGCCGATAACTTGTAAAAATACATGAAGATCCATCTCGTCCACGATTCTGGCTGGCGTCCATCTGGCACTCTTGTCGAACCCCTGCCGGCGCAATAGCATCCCATGGAGCAGGTGAATACGAGACACTAAAGAGCTGTTGAATCCGTAGTGCTGCAACACCTTCTGGTCCAAAGTTCTTGGGACAGAGGCGACGGCACCTGTCTTGCCCAGCTGGCTCACTCTCTCTGCTACGATGTCCTCGGGCAGCACCCTTCGCGTCGTCAGCTGCATCATGCTCGAGGGAGCTGACCATGGTCGATCGAGCAACGCCAACGGCAAGGATTTCTTCGGCGGCTTCATCCCTTTTTCTTTCTCGTTCTCGGGTCGCCGAATTTTCTGAAAGCGATTCTCCCGCCGAATCTCTGCATTGTCTGCAGCCACCTGACGCGCGGAGCTTTCCGTGTGAGTTGGCTTCCAAAACGCCATTTCGATCTGGTCTGCGGCATTTGTCACCAGGCCGACTCTTTCTTCAGCAGATGCCAGAGCCCTGAAAATCTTCATCGGTGTCTTGTTGTCCATGCAACCCAGCACATCATCCTGGAGGCCTGCTTTCTTCAGGTCGGTCGTGGTAAGCATGCCGGTCTCTTCCAAGAGCTCACCGGTGCGTTGAATACGCCTGACAAATGTCGCATCCACCCGTCCTGCAGACATTGTCTTCAAGGCTTTGCTGGCACGTCCATCTTGCAGCTTCAGTGCATGCTTCCCATTCGATTGCCGGACACTGTATGCACCCATGCAAGTGGCTGGTGAATCGAAGTAACGATTGAAATGTGCTTTCCCATCGCTCTCAAAGACACGAGTCGCACGCTTCTTCTTCACCAGTGTATTTAGGATGCGCTCCGTTTGCTTTCGGCGAATTCCTAGCAAGCTGGATATGTCCGGACTTGTAATGCCGCGGCCAAACCTGCTACAACAACGAATCAAATCTTCAGTTTGTTGGGATGCTGATCTTTCTGCAGAACGCACACAAGCCATACTCAGCTGTGCATGCACGAGACCTTCGGGGAGCGGATGCGCGACTCTTCGGACTTGCTGCTCGGATGGCTGCACCACATCTCGGGTTCCAGGGCTTTTGTCAGCTTTGATGTCTTCAATGGCCAGGACAGGCTGTTTTGGGACGTGCCCCGGGATGCAAAGAGCATCTCTGTATGTCTTGCTGCCAGCATCCCAAGCACGAACACACTCCACCTTGCCGCTTGCCATAAGTTCTGACCTCAGGCGCTGATAAATGCGACCTGCAGCTCGGCGCGAGATGTCTGGCTTCAAGGCTGATTCGTCCAGCACTTGTGCCAGCACAGACCGCAAGCCCCCTTCAAAAGCCACCTTGGAGTCCGTGGCATTCAAAGTCGCCAAGATCTTGTTCTTCAAAGCAGTCGCGGAAGTTTTGAGCAAGACCTGCACCTCCCTTTGTTCAGCAGACTCAGGATCGAAAAAGCGGGAGAAATAGAAAAGGTTGCCATGCGCATCTGCTGCCGTCGCCTTGGAAGGGAGCGTCAAAACGCCCACCAACAAACCTGCCAACCTCAGTCCTTCGAGCAAATAAAACAAATTGCAGGAGGTGACGTTCAACTCTGACGACAGTAAAGAAGCAGAACAACCTTTCCAGCGGCGCTGTGCGACAAGCTGCAAGGATTTTATTGACAATTCGTTCTCAGCAATGTCAGGATGAGCATCCAACCTCAAGCAATGCCATCGAACAGCATCGGGAACATCTAACACCAACTTCCCCCTGTTGCGAGAGCTCCGAGGACATGAGCAGTCGCGGTCATCGGAGTCTTCCGTTTCTGCCTCAACAGGGACTTCGTGATGACTCTGACTGTGTCCACGGATGAGAATTGGCGTCCGATTCCTGCTAATCTCCTTCCATAGGGATTCTTGCATGTATTTGTCCATCTGATGCCCGGTGGCCCGCAACCTGCACAACAGCTTGGCCCATGAGATTCCAGGAGGGCCATCCCAAGAAATCTCTTCCACAGACACTTTTACCAGAGATGCCAACATGACGCCATGGCAGCTAAGCTCCCATCCGACCCTTCCCCCCCCTTTGAGACAGCAACACCTGTCGGAGACCTTTTTTTGCATACTGCGACTCTGCACAAAAAGCCAAAACCTTCAGATCAATTCATGCAACACTTGGAGGGGAACGCTTGGGTCTCGCCAACCTTACATGCAACTCGCCCGCTGGCCGGAAACCAACCAGTTTATTAGTAATTGGCGGGATAAAACACTGTTAATCGGTGAGAGAAGCTCGCAGGACTGAGTACAGGAGGACGCGGCAAGGGCTACAGCTGCCTACGAAGTTAACACTCCACACCTGCAGCTTTGCGGGACATTTCGTCGTGCAAGGGCACTCCAACCAAACTAGGATACGCCATGGACGAAAGTGCGAAACAAGCACCACACCGAGAGCAGCGCAATAGCGGGAGATTGTGATCCCTTGCGCCGTGATCAACACAAGCTTCTCGGCGATCCATCCCGGGGATCCCGGCGTTCCCATGTTGCTGCATGGATATAAGGCCTGAACTTGCCCACTTAATCCTGCTCCGATTCCGGATGATGTTGGCGGCGAGTGTCATTTGCGTGTTAGCGTTTTTCAGAGCCGAGCAGGTCATGGCTCGAGGCCCATTCTTCGACGACGCACATTTCGTTTGTGAGGACTGACGCGAACATAATTCAACAAAGCTGCTCAAGCTTTTGTGAAGCCGCAAATGGCGCAACCAGCAGCCACCGGCCCATCTAACCTCCGAAGGGGGCTCATGCAGCGAACCGCGCAAAAGCTTCAAATTTTTTTGCTGCTTGAATTCTAAACCCTGCGGGCGCGCCAGCCTATAGCAAAGCAACATGAAGTTCCGACCGCACGCGCAGTCAGTCCAAGTGGTCATCTTTTTATAGCAGTATAGCGGCCGGCGATTTTGTTTTTTCCTTCCGCTTTTCTTGCACCTGCCGAAGAACGTCCAGTGTCCGGGTCGAAGGCTGCCACACGCTGCGCAAAACTGCTGGCTAATTACGGCAGTTGTGGGAGGCGAGGACCACACAGCCCAGTTCGTTAGCGCATCGCGGTTTTGCACCGGCCCTGCACCGGCTGCTGATTGGTCCACCCAGGCAGATGTGCTGCCTGCCACGACTTGATACACCCTCCGCGCGTGCCCCGTCGACATTTCTAGAAGGCACAAGAACGGCTCACACGAGGACCATCGACTGGCACAGCCGTACAACATTTGGCTCATTGAAGCTTCACTGGGCGGAGACATGCGGCGACACGACTCACGGGCACTGCCTCGGCGTCACATGCATCCGCCAACAAGTCACCCATACGGCGCTCCGTGCCTTCGCACGTGTCTGCTCCCGCCAACTGCAACTCGAAAAGCGAGTCAGCATGCCCGTCCGTAGGTAAATGACACGCTGCGCCGAGCGCAGCCGCGCCGGCGACTCGCAGGCAGACACCCTGGCCAAGTGCCGAAGGAAAGCAAACGGCATCGTGGCTGAATCTGCCGCCAACCTCGAGGCCAAGCACAACAGTTTGCAACGGCGAGCGACTGATGGGGACATTGGGGACTGCAAGCTTTGGGCAGGTACGTATTCGTTTGCGCTTCTCTTCGCAAGGCTCCGTTTCGCCGCGTATACCAAGTCTCGGGCCTGGCTACGGTGATGCAAGAGAACCGTTCAATGCAGGTGGGTGGCCAGAGGTGCAAAAACGTGCAAAGGTCGACGGCACGGCGAGGACGTCGCTGAGAACAGGACGATTCGCGTCGGCAAACGCCGGGAGGACCAGGGCGAAAAACAGTCCCGTCCTTGAACAACTATGGGGTGTGGTCAGAACGTGAGACACTACACGACTACGCAAAACGTGTTTATACGAATGCACAAGATCAAACAAGCTAGAATGTCAGGCTACCCAGACTCACACAACGGACGCGTGGTTGGCAATTTCACGGGCACGCAGTGGTGACTGCGGAAGTGCACAACAACGTGCCCCCATCTGACACGACGACGCCACCTTTCTCGCCGGGCTTGGTGCGGGGAGCAATGAAGGAGTAGTATGAGTCCTGAAACAACCGTCATGCGGTCAGTAACTACAAAGTGAATCGAAAGATATGTACCGATATTCAGCAAGGGCAGAAATGCCACAGCAGATCACACATTCAAGCCTTCCAACAACGAGCTTTGGGCTCGACACACACCAGCCGCAAAGTGCATATGGACTGACAGTAAGCTTACAGTGTTGCAAGGGTGCTGTGGCGAGAAGAGCAAATGCAGAAACACGTCGTCAGGCAACTGCTCAACAGCTCTTAGCCCACACACCTGGGAACGGTATATCCAAGCCTTCGCCTCGGTACAAACAGGGGGCAGGACCGTATGTCGTGAATGAAGCTCCATACGGCGGCGCCACACAAACAATGGCTGGGCTTGAAACCTGTGACGGGCAGAATGTCCATCAAGGAATGGCTGATGGCCACACCGAGCCAATGTCCTATAAACGCAAACACACGTGAGCTATGGACACGTGGACAGAAACTTAGCATGGGATGACACTCAGCAAAGAGACGAAGCGACGGCACAGCCGCGACTTCAGCACGACGCCCTTCAACAACATGCCGATCTAACGCCGGGCACATGCGCCGACATCTCCAGGCAGCCACGGTGCTTCCGCTGCAACCCGGCGACACTCCCCACACATGCGGTGCATGGATGCCACAATCACGCAGGTATTATCGACGTCTTAGGCCCAGGAGTGTAGTTGGCCTAAGGCATCGCGAAACACTCGTGCAGAAACACCCGTGTGGATGCCAGCAGGATCAGCAAAGCATAAGCGCCCAAACTAACTGAATTGACTTCTCAAGACCTCGTGGCGAAAGGGGTCCACGGCCGCACCGGGGGCCCCAGCAGGCCACTGCAAGCGGCGACGACCCCACTGATGCAGTTTCTTGTCCAGACAGGCTACAGAGCTGGAGTTCTGGTGCTGAGGAACTGACATCCGTATAACATGGAGGGGAGCACATATGAATGGGAAGAAGCTGTGCCGAAAGCTTGTGTGCATTTAGCGATTTTCCGCCCAAGTCAGGAACTCATGAAATCTCATGAAATTTACGGTTGCCCTTCGCATAAAGACGCTCACCGAGCCGATTGGAAACGACGCCCTAATCTCCAACGGGCTCTCCAGGTCCCAACAGCATCTAAGGCACGTTGCAAATCCGAGGAGCGGTCCGAGGTCTGCCAAGACTAAAAAATCGTCGGCATACAACAACTTTGGGCGCACCGGCTCCGCCTAGCGTGACCACGGGACAAGCCCTGCGCACGGTCGTGGAAATGCTGTTAGCACGAGCTCCTCGCCGACGCCCGCTGGCTGCAGGCGCCCGCTAACAGCCGCCTGCCAGCGCGTCCCGCTTGAGCACCCCCCGTCCAATGCCCTGTAGTCGGACCTGGACTCCTCTTGCGCAGTCGCAAAAAAGTGAAATAAATAAAAAAAATGGTACACCGAAGTACGCCGAGCACACTGCCCTGACGGACGCCCGCTGTTTCAGCCCATGTTTGCGAAAGCACACCATGTACCACAACTTTGGCAGAACTGCCTGTCAACAGGTCATCCAATACAGTACCTTCCAAGTTACAGCACAACAGGCTGATGGGCCGGTAGTTCGTGACCTCTTCCGCTGAACCGGACTTGTGTAACGGTTTCATGACGGCAGTCCGCCATACAGAACGGACGATTGCCCAGGAGCGGACAAGCTCAAAGAAGCACAACAATGCCGCATGAAAGATGTCATCGTCAACACGGAGGACGTCATATGTTAGCCCATCCGTGCCAAGTGCACGATTAGCGGGCATCTCTTGCAGAACTTTTAATCAACTCCAAATAGAATTGCCCGGTGCCGCGGGACATAGCTCCTTGCAAGTTACGCAATCGTTGCAAAAGACAGGAGTCATCATTATCACAGGGCGACACAGGCGAAGCAACAAACGGCAGGATTCGACACAGACATGCACTCCAGGGCCTGCAGCCACGAGTGCCAAAGTTGCGGTTTGTTTTTGCGACTAGGTCTGACTGCAACGCTTTGATGGCGAGCGGTTCGCAAATCACATAATGAGTGATGCCCACAACGAGATAACCTGTGCAGGAGACACGTGCCGGCCAAGAAAGCGGCTTGCAGTACCTGATGATTCGGGCGAGCTGTTGCCGCGCAGCAATGGTCACCAGTCGTTGCACGGGATGGACCGACAAATTGCGACAGGCTTGGCACGCTGAGCAGTTTGCCAGCTGCCACGGGGTGAAGCCATGTTGCGCAGGGAGTGCCAACCGGTAAATGTGATACATCTGACCACAACCAATGACCATGAAGACGCAACGTTACAAACTTGTAAAATTCACCACCCCGTCGCTTGAAAGGTCGACCTTGCCGTCGCTCTGGCGAACTGTCAGATTGTGTTGGGACGGGATGTTCCCGGTTGCTGCACATAACGGCCAGACATTCCTCACACTCAGCGGCCGTAGAACATGCGGGCGAATGGGAGGAGCGCCGGGCCACCTGGCGCAAACCGACTGCCTTGCAGGCACAGTAAAGCGTACACGGTGGGTGGAAGGCTTGTAATCAAAGCTTCCCAGGCTCTTCTCACTCCCTCTCGAATGCGAAAGCGTAACTGGTTTGCGTGCTGTGCTGTGCTTCTATTGTAATTGCTCATGCAGCTCAGGCCCGGTCCGTCCCCGAGGTCGGCGGCGGGGGGCAACTCGAGCAAAGAGGCTGCGAAGGCGCGCTGCGCGGCGACGGCTAGAAGGCCGGACCATCGCGCGACCCAGGCCGTGATAGCGGCAGTGCGCAGCGGTCTGGGTACGGCGGCGGCCCGATGCCGCGCCAGTACGCGCAGGAACTGCACCGCTTCGGTGCCGAACCTGCCGCCAACTTCAGTGCCGAAGACAACCAGGTGCGGCGCTGGGTGTCAAACAGCGGACACACGCGAATGGCATGCAGGAACGTGTTACGAGGAGCACCGCAGAGGCACTCGGGACCATGCCGCTGTGCGTGCCGGGTAATTCTGCCATCCTGAAAAGGATGACGAACGCAACGCGCTAACATCCACTCCCGAAGCAAGGACGACGGGAGCCGCGATAAATGAGTGTTGTTGCCACCGTGCTGCACTTCTAACACGTAAGGCAACCAGCCGAGTTCACCCAGAACTGCAGCACTTGGTGCACCGCTCGGCCAGTGCAGCAAGCGACGTCCCCAGTGGCGAAGCGTTTTGTCCAAACGAGCTGCTTGCCCAGAATCAAGAAAATGTGTTCCATAAAGGATAGCGGGCAAAACATACGTTTGCAACAACTGGCTACGGAAGCGTGTGCGCAATCCAACCAGGAATTGGTGGAATCTACGATTGCCGGTCGGTGTCCATTAAACGAGCTGCATGCCTATGCCATTTGCGCGATGCTTCAAACGTCACTCCTAGATACGTGTACTCGCGTACACAAGGCAGCAGAGAGCCTTGAAGCATGAAACGATGATCGACTTGGAACCAACAACCATGACAGCTGACTTACGGGGCCTATGCCGGAAGAGAAACGCCAGACCAGATCCCCAGCCAAGACTACCAAGTCGTCAGCATAAAGCAAGAGAGCCACCCCAAGGGCATTTGGGGCATCGCGAGCGGTGCTCACCAATACGCCCGGGCACACGGCACGGACAGCATCCGCAATGCCATGAAGCGGAATGTTGAATAGCAATGGGCCTAAGATGTTACAACACCGGCAGATAATTTTTTTTTTTTTTCAACGGACTTTTCCGACTGCAAGAAGATCCGGCAGCTACGACAGTCCTACGGCATCACATTACTGCGTGCGGTCCCGGTTTAGGGCCGCAGGGGCAGGCGGCTGGGCGCCTCGTCAGCGGCGAGGTCGAGCACACGGTCCAGTGCTGGGCCATCGCCCGGCCCCGGCGCTGGGACGGCTGGCCACGCGCGACCCAAAGCCGTGCCTGGCAGATAATTCCGTCCAAGGTGAAAAGGTGGAGCCATTGACTACTCGTGCGCATGTGTCGCTCGGGATATGGAATTTGTCCAGCTGGCCGGACACAGTGAGCATGTCATGCTCTTTTTTCAACCTCGAGGTGTTTTTTTTCCAGACCGCGCGCTTTGATCCATCTTGATTTCGACCCCGGCATGTCTTTTTTCTGACCTCAATCTTTTTTTCAGCCCCGCGACGAGGGCAAGAAAAAAACTGGCAGCGATGTGCGGTCGTTCCGAATTGCAGCTCTATACTCAGTGTGGGAGTTTAGTCGAACATGTCCTCAAGCCTCCTCTAAGCCCCCTTAAGCCACCCTTTAGCCTTTAAGCTCTTCTTTAAGCTCCCCTTTGAGCCTCCCTTGGGCGTTTAAGTCCCGTCTCAAGAAAGGCTTAAAGCGGGAGTTCGAAAGCTTCTCTACACTCCGAAACACTGGCTTGAAGGAGAAGCTTCGAAGGGAGCTTGAAGGGGCTTTGAACAGAAAGCGTGAAGGGAAAGGAAATGCAGAGGGCCCAACCGGGGGAAACTTTTCTGAAAAAAAACAAATCAAACAGAAACAAAAATACAATCATGAACACAAAAGAAAAAGAAGCCACACCAAATCGCTTTATGATGTTTTTGGCAAAGAAAAAATTTGATAAGAATAAAAAGATAAAACCAACGCGATCACGACACAAAATACGAAGCCACATAAAATCGCTTTGTGGTGGGGTTTTTTTTCGAAGAAAATACAGTGGGAAAAGAAAAAGAAAACGCAATGACAAACACTTTTGAAAAAAGAACACCAAACTCAAAAGCCTCTTAAAGCCCCCTTCAAAGCTCCCTTCAAAGCCGGAGCTCCCCTTCAAGGTCCTCTTCAAAGCTTTCAAGGGTTGCAAAGCGGCCATTGGAACGGCGTGTGGTTCGCAAAGTTTCTTCACATTCACATGCCAGTTTAAAAAACACACACACACACACACACACACACACACGATGAAGAATTGATTTTAGTTTCGCTTCCACGCAACAGAGCTGACTCACGATTCGGAGCGGTGCGGTCATCGATTCTGACACATGGTTGGAGGTTTCGCGCACACCAACTCCGCAGATAACACGAATAGCCCGTATGTTATGCGCTCTCGAGCTACTGAGCTCTTCTTTTACTGCTTGGCGCCTCCACAGATGCAAACACTTGCATGTGGGTATGTGCAAGCTGCTTTTCTTTCTTTCCAATGCTCTGAGTGTGGCATATGGAAATTCGAAGATTCGACTGACCCTAGATTGTCTGTCTAGGGTGGTAGCTCTGGTAGTTTCGTGAGTTTTAATCGTAGGCAACACGATAGCTAGTGTGTTGTGCACCCTCGAGTGTCGAGGTACGCCTCGCCAAGCTTTCCGTCGCAAGGCAATGCACTCGTTCGCGTGCAAAGCGAAAGCTGCTCTCAGAATGAGGCTTGGCGAGTGTGTTTGTGGCTTTGCACGCAGCGAACGAGTGCATTGCTTTGCGACGGGAAGCTTGACGAGACGTACCTCGGAGGGCGCACAACATACTGGCTATTGAAGAAGTTTGAGGAACATCAGGGTGCAACAAAAGTTCCCTAGATTCCCTAGATGCTCCTGCACGAAAAGAAGGCGCCTTGCCTAAGCGACCCATTGCGTATACCTCGATGCAACCTCGGAAGCGGCACGGAGGAACTGCAATTCACGGACCTGTGCAGCGGCGACCTGGCGGTGCCAAGCTCGCCTCGCCGACCTGTGCCAGGCACGGAGTACACACTGCTTGGCCGCATCGTCGGCGACCGCGTTGATCCTCCTGGCGCGAGCAGCTTCAACACCTTCGGGTGGCCGCCAACCCTGAGAGGCACGACCGTGCGCAGGCACCCAGGAACAGGTGTAGTCGACGCCATATCTGTGCAGCGACCGGAAGGCATCCTGGACGCGGCGTGCAAGAACAAGAAACGGCCCACTGTATGTTGGAGCACAGACCTTCAAGGCAGCCTGGCAGTCACACAAAACGTGAACCCGTGGCAGAGGAAGCCGCTCGGCAAGGCTCACGAGCGCCTCGAAGACGACCAAAGCGACGACCTCGGCGATGAAGGGCAGGTGATCCTCAGTCTCCAGCAGCGACACAGCCGTACCGGTTGCTTCAACGGCCACAGACCACCCAGCCACAGATTCCTTGGCAGAACCGTCGGTAGCACACAGCAAGAGTCCAGCACCGCCCTGGACAGCGGCCTCAAGCATTCTCGAGACTTCGTCACGAGCATCACTGACAAGACGGGCCTCCGGAGGAGGCGGTTGCTCCGGCACAGCTACAGCGAGAAGCCGTTCTTCAGCTCGATCGACTGGCGAGGTGATGCCATGTGATGCCTTGAACAAGGCGAACCGAAGCGAACGCCTGACACTGAAAAACGAGGTTTGTCCCGCTGTTTGAACCAAGAAGGCTACGGCTCTAGGGTGGCAAGGGGTTTCAGGGTTCACTGGCAAGGTTAAGGTACAAGGTAAAACAAGTTCGCAACATTCCAGACATGTTCAAACTGAATGCGCACTCACTCGGACTGGTCTTCATTTTGCGACGTGTGTCGGGACTCTCCGGATTCGGTCTGCACAGCCTACGGGCTTCAAGGAGAATGCATTGCACTTACGGCAACCGGCTGATCGAACAACCGGCAACAGCACCCCGCACATAGCAGACGTTGGCATGCAAGAGTGACACTTGAAACACAAGTGATGCCTTCGGCAGTAAAGGGTGGCGTGGGTGGGACACAAAATTTGTCCTCGTGCCAAAGTGGCAACGACATTCGTACAGTTGATCTGAGCTCAAGCAAAACACAGTTAGTGCAAACAAGCAAGAGGAACTCATGGCATTGCAATCTACGAAATTACCAAAGTACTTTCCAAGCGGCGCGAAGCCTGACGCAAAGTTTTTCACTTTGCCCCCGGCCCACCCTCCCGGCTCAAACCACGAGACAATCCTTTTGGGGAACCCAAACGGTTTGTCCCGCTGTTTGAACCAAGAAGGCTACGGCTCTAGGGTGGCAAGGGGTTTCAGGGTTCACTGGCAAGGTTAAGGTACAAGGTAAAACAAGTTCGCAACATTCCAGACATGTTCAAACTGAATGCGCACTCACTCGGACTGGTCTTCATTTTGCGACGTGTGTCGGGACTCTCCGGATTCGGTCTGCACAGCCTACGGGCTTCAAGGAGAATGCATTGCACTTACGGCAACCGGCTGATCGAACAACCGGCAACAGCACCCCGCACATAGCAGACGTTGGCATGCAAGAGTGACACTTGAAACACAAGTGATGCCTTCGGCAGTAAAGGGTGGCGTGGGTGGGACACAAAATTTGTCCTCGTGCCAAAGTGGCAACGACATTCGTACAGTTGATCTGAGCTCAAGCAAAACACAGTTAGTGCAAACAAGCAAGAGGAACTCATGGCATTGCAATCTACGAAATTACCAAAGTACTTTCCAAGCGGCGCGAAGCCTGACGCAAAGTTTTTCACTTTTCCCCCGGCCCACCCTCCCGGCTCAAACCACGAGACAATCCTTTTGGGGAACCCAAACGGTTTGTCCCGCTGTTTGAACCAAGAAGGCTACGGCTCTAGGGTGGCAAGGGGTTTCAGGGTTCACTGGCAAGGTTAAGGTACAAGGTAAAACAAGTTCGCAACATTCCAAACATGTTCAAACTGAATGCGCACTCACTGGGACTGGTCTTCATTTTTGCGACGTGTGTCGGGACTCTCCGGATTCGGTCTGCACAGCCTACGGGCTTCAAGGAGAATGCATTGCACTTACGGCAACCGGCTGATCGAACAACCGGCAACAGCTCCCCAACTTGAGACCGGCCGTGAGAGAAGCCGACAGCCTCACCATTCGGTTTTGTCAAGTAACTTCTGTCTCTTCGTCACTTTCGGTTCAAATGCCTTTACAACTGCGAGCCTCGCCTTCTCTGACAAGAAAGCGGAATGGGCCTCCCGAAGCATGTAGAACAAGTCCAGCGGGAGGTCAGACAATGACAAGGGAACCCGCAAGGCCTGATCAAAGTTGCTGGTACGAAGATTCGTCAGGTCATCTGCATCCTGGTTCTCCTCCCGTGGGCGCCAAGACAACCGGCACAACTTGTTGGCGTTCCTCAAAGACAGTGACAATTGCATATGCAAGCCCTGCACTGGCCACTTGTTGCTGATGCCCTTAGCCAACACTGCTGGGGTAGCAGAGTTGTCCGTGCCAGCATGAACCTGCAAGCGAAGCGAATCGCGGCCACCTGAAGTCTCAAGATGTTTGAAAGCAACCAAGCCGGCATAAGAGGCCAGCAACTCCGCAGCTGTAGATGCCCATTCAGAAGATCCATCTTCCTTGAAGAGTGCCGGAAAATCCGCTGGAAAGATTTCCAGCGCAAACCAAGGTGCCCGACGCGTGTCCATGCCATGATCAAGTGACCATCCCCCTAGCACGATCCGTCCAGATTCACATTTGGCATCGGTCCTGAAGGCCTGGCGCTCGCACGACGGCCAGCACATGTGCACGGCATCAAGACGGGCCCCATTCAAGAACTGCCACCTGAAAAACCGAAGGACATGGATCACCATCTCAGGGACCTGGGCAGCCGTGCTCCGGTTCAGCACGTTGTTCCAAGCATACAGCGGTGCAAGAAATGGCTTCAACCAAGTTAACAGCCGTGTCACGAAGCACAGGCGTCCCGTGAACTCCGTAAGCGCCCGTCCGGTGACCACCCAATTCGATGACTCGACACGGTTGACCCATTCGATAATCCAGTTGGCTCGTTTCTCAGAGATGCCAGCTGCCCACTCGTAGTAGCTGATGTGGTAGCCAATGTAGTCCACACTGACGCCCCCTTTAAACTTGTGGAACGAGAAGGGTGTCCCCAAAACTTCCATCGCCAAGAACAGGACCCACAAGGTTTCAAATTTCTCGGCACCGTACACCACCACATGGAGGTCATCGACATAAATAAGCATGTAGAACTTGTCGTGGTGCAGCACACGGAAAGTCCACCTCCCTACAGTGGCGAACAATCTGGTCCAGTAGTAGGCCGCTGAGCTGACCCCGAAAGTTCCTACCTTATTAAGCCACAAGACGCGTGATGTGCTGGAAGATTTACACGCTAGCCGTGCCCAGTCGCACTCCCTGATTTTGGCATTCCGGTGGGCTTGGCTAATGTCGGCACAAAGCGTAAAAGGAGCTTCTTTACTTTCTTTGACTCGGGAAGCCACTTCTTGAAGATCTTCAGGTCCCGGAACTTGTAGCTTGTCAAGGATTTTAATAGAGTTGTTCAGGTTTATGCCATGGGTCCCATCGTGTAATGGGCGCACGTCACCGTTTGCCTTGGTGACAGCTCCCATAGCTGCTATGAGCACTGCGTCCTCCCCATATTTTCGGCGAGCCTCCGCTTCAGTGGTGCAGATCATCAGACCTGCCTGCTCGTCCGCACGGAACTTCTCCTCCAGCTGGGAGGCATTCATCTCGGCCGATCGGTAGTTCACCATCGACGGATCAAAATCGGATTCATCAAGCTTCCTGAAGTGGGTGCGTTTCGGAAACACCTGTGGCGTGCGGGGGATCGGTTTATCCCATCCCAGCGGCACACCTTCTGCGAAGCATTCACTGCCTTGATCAAGTATTGCATAGTCTGGGTCTCCCAGCAGCTTCAAAGACTGAGACAACATGTGCAACATGAAGGGCTGCCCTTCGGGTCGACACAAGGCTTGCTCGGGATCTGGCAAGGTCTCGGAAATGCGTGCCCGGGTGTTCTCAATCAGGTCCTTGCTGAAAGGAGAAGATGCCATGCGTCCTGCTGCAAGGAGATATGAAGCTTTCCGAAGATCCGGAAGGGACGACCGCACAGCCTGCACAAGAATTTCTCGCAGCTCCACAGCATGATTCCATCCCCCTGAGCTTGCAGTTGCATTCCTTGCGAGTGGCCTCCATCTGCCCGGAGAGCACAAGCCGAAGCCATCGACCAGCTCCCTCCATTCGCGAGTGTGTCTACACTTTATCGGTGGTCCCCTACAGCGACTTGTAGCCGGATCAAAATCCCTTTCATCATCATCTTCTTCCTCACTCTCCTGGAAGCTTGGTTCGGGATTAGGAGGTGCAAGGTCGGGAGCCGAAGGAGTGGTCCCCTCCAACGGGGTGCTACTGGAAGCCTCTTGGGTGGTCCCTCCCAAGGGGGTGCTAGCCGGGCCCGGGGCCCCAGAAGCGGTTGCCTCATGGGGGGTGTTATCCTCTCGGGGGAAGTCCAGGTTTGTGTCAGCTTTGTTGTTGTCATCGTCCGCGCCCCCCTGCTTCAGAGTTTCGGACGGAGGCAGGACAAGGCCTAAGGCACGAAGAATTGCTTGCTGGTCTGTGGACAAGTTGGCAGTGCGCTGCACTGTGAAGCCTACAAGCAGTAAGCGATCGCCCGTCCAAGGTTCTGTCTGGTGGAAGACTTCATGCGCCATCAAAACCTGCGGTGAGTCGGCAACAGGCAGGAGGATGCCTGGGCGATCAACTCCCCGAACTGAACGATGCACCGTGCCGGTGGAGGACTCGCACCACACGTGACCCTGCTGGAATTCCGTTAGGGCCACCAACAGGTTCGGGAACGGTGCATTCCTGGTGTCCTTGTGCATGGCAGCTGCCACGTTGTCGAAGATCGCCAGCGAGCTGAAAACCTTCCCTGGGAATGTATTTCGCAAGAAGGAGGCGTAACACTTGACAGAATTCGGAAACGCGGTGCAGCTCTGACGCAGGCCGAAGAATGGGCCTTTGGAAAACGCACCTGCGAAGAATGCACGGCCTGTGGCAGGC
>CAJNDT010000878.1:0-7500 GCA_905221615.1 Symbiodinium sp. CCMP2592
ATATATCATATTCCAAAGTTTGACAGAGAAGCCTCCTCCGTCAAGAACCTGTTGCCTTGCTCCACACGGTTGTACAGCTCCGACAGGAGATGCACACAGAGACTCGCTCTCAGGAGCTCCAGATCAGCTGGTGCTTTCTTGCTTTCCTCTGAGAGGATAGCAGCCAGAAACGACGTGATGATTCTGCTGTGGTGTGCCTTGGACTGGTAAAATATCTGCTCCAGGTCGGATTTCAAGAGAAAGTGTCTGAATCGCGGCATAGCAACCCTGACCTTCACTTGCTTTTGCCAGCCTTTGAACCTAAGGAATAATGCCCGGAGAGCCTGATCTTTGGTCAGGCCGGCACCACACACTTCCCGGTCCAGCAAGACTTTCATTGCCGAACCATTAGCAAAAAGACCAACTCCAAGATGGGCCGTGTGCATCCAGCACTGCTTAAGAATGTGCATGCTAAAACCTGGCATCCAGATAAGCGGCGAACTTTCCGGGGAGTCCAGCACCGGAAGCACATTGGCCAGAAAGTCCACATTGCTCCGCCTGGTTCGCATCCAGGCAGCGGAAAGGCCAAATTGGCCGTAACTCATCGGGCCACTTGCCAGGGTGCACTTGCACTTGTAGCACACTTCCTTGCTCGTCGGTGTTGCTTTCAGACCCAGGCAATCAACGAAAAACTTCCAGTCGCCTCGGAGTTCTGTCACCATAGGACTGCCTGGCATGCGAACAAGTTTCTGCAGGCTCTCCACCACGAACCTCCACAGCGGCTGCTCGGTGGATCGGCCAGCACTGAACCGATCTTGCAAGAAAAACAGAGGGAACCTCGAGTAGGCAAGACCATTGTGCTCGGACATCACGAATCCCATGAAAGCTCCAAGAAGATGATCGCCGTATTTAGTAAACTGGGCAGAGTCCCCATACAAAAACAACGGCTCGCTCTCCACAGCTTTTCCAGGATGTGGTGTGTCCAATTTGGCCCAGTATCGCTTGGTGGAATCTGCTTTGGGGGCTAGCCCTTGCTCGTGGAGCCACGGAACGAGTTCGTGCGGGGCGACACAGGGAATTTGCCTCATTGCACCAAATAATAAATATCAACTTATATTGTGTGTTAGGCATACACCTAGGCAATCTATATATATATAATATATATCACACACATCTATCTATATATATATATATATTTATGTATTTGTCTAGCTATATATACTTATATGTATATATATATATATATATATAGATAATATAAGACCCAAGATAAAGGATTCCGTGTGACCCTGCACTCAAGGTGCAGCATCGTAGGCTTGCCCTGGTCGTCGAGGCCCGGTGCTTCCACCCAGTGCACAGGCACCTCGTCGTTGATTTTCTTGTATAAATAAAACATATGTGTAATTAATGTGTAGAAACGGATAGCAGAATGTTTGCCATCATAGCTGTATTAATTGTATGTGTATCTACTTATATGTGTAGTCATTATATATATATATATGTATGTATATATATGTGTGTATATATGTATATATATATATATATTGGATGCAAGCCAGGTGTCGGGCGACTTGAACTGTCGAAAGGCATCCCTGTGGATGTTCCCCGCATGCTTGCCCTGAGCTCCAGTAGCAGCCAGTTTAAGCACATCGGGCGGTGTAGCTTTGTCGAAGACCTTGCTGATGCAAGCAGGTTTCCCTGGCTTCTACCGGAGCCCTCCCGCCCTCCCCGACCCAGCTTAACCCTGAAACCCGATGCTGTGGGAGCAACTGCAACAGCCGAGCCGATTAGAGCGAGCTGCCTGCTGGATGGCTCCGCATATGTCCCTCGCTGCAGCCATGGAGATATCCTCAGTTTAAATAGAAATAACCTAAACCCTAAAACCTCAAACCCTAACCCCATATATGTTATTATACACATACTTATGTATTCTAGTCCCCCTGCAAGCGAAGGCACACCACCACCCACCTTCTCCAGCAAAATGGCCGAGATAGGGTCGCCTGCGAAGGGGGAATCCGGAACACTAAACATACTGTCGGATTGAAAGATGGATTCTCACAGATGCAGACACTGCAATCTGGCACTGAAGGATACCCACTTTTTCCCCTCATGGCTGCCGCTGCAGCGAGTCGATCTTCCGTCGGCCAAAACTAGCGATCAGACACCAAAGGCCCCGGCAGTGCTTTGCGACAAATCTGAGTGTGCTACATAAGTACAATAACCGATGTAACAACATGAAGTTCATTATAATGGACACACACACACATGTATATATATATATATATATATCTGCTACATATATATATTAGCTACACATGCACACACACACACACAGACACAGACACAGACACAGACACATATATATATATATATATATACATATGCATGTTTATAAAGTCTAGTGCCCCGGTGTGCTTTAACTTTATATCCGCAATGCTGCTGGGGATGTGACCGATCAACATCGCCGCCTAGATCTAGCCTGCCGGCCCTCACTTTTTCTGCTTGGCCGTCCTGGTATGGATCGTCACGTGCTTGCAGGCATCCATGTACTCCTTGATGCTCTGCTCGAGGGCCATCCTGTGCTGTGTGCACATGTCCCAGCTTCGAGAGCTGTACACATTCTCGAGGCTGTACCGCTTCTTTTCCATATCCATGCGGAACGGCTCCAGGTCAGTGAGCAAGCTGTCCAGGGTGTTCTTGGGCCTTTGCACGAAGATACATATGCAAAGACTGACAATAAAATGTACATTTATATATATATATATATAATGTAGATATCATTATTACGTGTATATAGATATATATACACATATATATATATACACAATATATATATATATATATATATGTACGTTGTGAAGCTATGACCAGCAGGGCAGGCTGCATACTTAAACCATATCTGTTCTACATATATATATATAATCTAGAAGAAAAAAGCCCGAGGCACGTGCCGGCATCCTCGAGCTGCTTCCGCCAGCTTTTCGCTTCGAGCACTTTGTTTGCAACTTTGTTGAGGATGGCTTGGCAGAGCTGTTGCTCGCTTTTGGTCTTTGGCACGGGTGTGGTGGTTTCCTCGCCACCCTGACATGAGTAAATCACCAAAATTGGGTTTAGGGTTGAATGGGGTCTAAAGCTATACGTGTATATATATATATATGCATTTATATATATATATATATATGTGTATAGGGATGAGGTCTTAAGGTTTAGGCTTTGTCTGAGATTCTGACCCGCCTTGCCGGTCTTCTTATTCTTGTTTCCTTTGCCTCTGCCCTTTCCTCCTTTCTTGTTGCCAAGTACGTCCTCGGGCAGCTCTCGCCTCTCCTTGATGCTCACCTCCTCCTTTTCCAAGTCCACCAGCATCTTCATTATTATACATGACTAGTTGAAGTTAAATTCAAACCAGGTAAAATATAGCCAAGTCGGGTTTTTGATTTATGTCCATCGTTCATGCGGAGACAGGATGAGCAGGCGGATGATTCAACTCAGCTTTCTTTATAAACTGGCAAGCAAGCTGCAACAGCCTCTTCGTGGCCTCGCAATCGAGGTTCCCCTGCATGTTGAACTCGTACTTGGACTCGGTCGAAGTCCGCTGGGACTCCTCAGCACTCACCCAAACCTTCACCAGTTCCATGTCCTACAGGGCTGCTACAGGATAAATATATATATATATATAGTCTATATATACGGTACACTGAATATTACATATATATATATGTAAACCGAAACAAACATGTACATAGGTCAACTACAATATATTTATATATATATAACCTAAGATTTATAGGACTACGTATATATATATATATATATATATATATACAAATACATATATATATAGTATAATATAATATATATAATATAATATAATATAATTTAATATAATATAATATAGTATAATATAATATAATATTAATATAATATAGTACTCCACACGTACGGATACACACACATATGTATACATAATATATATATATATATATATATATATACATATGATCGAGAGAGGAGAGAGAGAGAGAGAGAGAGAGAGAGAGAGAGAGAGAGAGAGAGAGAGAGAGAGAGAGAGAGAGAGAGAGAGAGAGAGAGAGAGAGAGAGAGAGAGAGAGAGAGAAGAGAGAGAAGAGAGAGAAGAGAGAGACGAGAGAGAAGAGAGAGAAGAGAGAGAAGAGAGAGAAGAGAGAGAAGAGAGAGAAGAGAGAGAAGAGAGAGAAGAGAGAGAAGAGAGAGAAGAGAGAGAAGAGAGAGAAGAGAGAGAAGAGAGAGAGAGAGAGAGAGACAGAGAGACAGAGAGAGAGAGAGAGAGAGAGAGAGAGAGAGAGAGAGAGAGAGAGAGAGAGAGAGAGAGAGAGAGAGAGAGATGAATGTGTGTATTATTATAATTATTATGTATCTACAAAAGTAGACTCCTGTCGCTTCGGCCAGTCGGGGTGGATCTGCCAGTGCTTGGCTCCCAAGGACTTTTTCACCGCCCGGAGCTCCTCGGCATGCTCTTGGCCATGCCTCGGATGAGGAATGATGTCACTCCAACCCAACCCTAACCCTAAGACCCTAAACCCTAGACCCCTAAGCCCTCAGACCCAACCATACCCTAAACCCTCAACCCGAAACCCTAAATCCTAAACCCCCTGAACCCTAAACCCGGGACTTAAGCAGAAAATAGCAAGCTTGCCAATTCAATTGCAAAGTACTCTTTCGCGATCGAGCCCACGGTCCGCCACTGGTGTACACCGATGCTCTCGCTGCTTGTCGTGCTCTTGTGGCTCATCATCAACGAGCTTCTTTGCCAGTTGCCGGAGCAGCTGGAGAAGACCTCGAACAGGTCCCGCAACACGGAGTTGGACCCTGAGGTGCAATCACAAGGTCCGTAGTTTCGGGGTGTGGTTGTGTGGGTTGGTGTGGGGGGCTTTGGGTTTGGGGTTTCGGGGATTCTGTGCTCCGGATGCAGTCAAAGCTCTCTTCTCGAGACTGTTGTCCTTGAAGGCCAGGGCGGTAATCTCGTCCGGCACATCGCAGCCGCCTGGTGATATTTTCCAATACACAGACACATATATGATTCTTATATCAACATATATATATATATATATATATTTATATTTATTTATATGTATGTTGCTACCATATCTGTGCACACATGTACTTGACCTTAACACCGAAACCACTATACCCGGGATATATATATATATATATATCGTTTGTTATATATATCTATATCTATATATATATATATACATATATATATATATATAACCGTTGAATATATATATATGTATATATATATGTACATATATATATATATGTATACTGAGCCAAGCAGCTTTTGAGCCCACGGGTCATCCGCATCCATGCAGCATGCTCAGCCTTCTCCTCCGGGCTCTTCTCCTTCTTCTTCTTGCCTCCGTCTGGGGACCCGTCCGAGTTGGCCCGCTGGCTCTGGTCATCGCTCCGCATCTTGCCGACAAGGGTCAAGAGCTGGTCCCGGTACAACCCGTAAAGCTCCTGCCTGCTCAGGTCCTCCAATTGCTTTTCCTCTAGCGAGGCCTGGCTGGGCGAGGCGGTGGGCTTTTCGTCAAGCGAGCTCTGGCTGGAGCCCGTGTGGAAGAGCTCGTTCCTCTCCTTTAAGGGTTGTTAGTAAATATGCATCTAGAGTACATGTTCTAATGCCAGACTTCTTCTGGGTAGATGTCTATATATAACATAAAGATCTATGTATGTACATGTACATATATATATATACACATACATGCACATCAGACACGAATGGAAATAAGTCTATAAGACGATCTATGTGTACATGTGTGTATATATATAGTACATATATGTATATACAGCATATATAGCATATATATATATATATATATACATATATATATGGAGAACATGCTTACACTTATCGTAAATCATGGATACACTGTCCCTCTGCCTGGCTCGGGGGGAGCATCTCTGCAAACTTCTGGGTCAACTCGTCGACCTCCTTCTTGCAGTCCTGCCCCGCCTGCTTCTCCTTCTCGGCCTTGTCCATATTATCCTTCTTCTCCTGCTCCATCTGTTCGTCGAGCTCCTTGATCAGGCCGTCCAGGTAGTCCTCCGGGATCGGGTCGCTGTTGTCGACCTGGTCGGCCAGAGATGCGAGACATGTTGAACCCCAAACCCTAAACCCTAAACCCCCTATATTAATCATCCATATATACGGCCGTGTGCCTCAGCAGCAGTGGCCCCAGTCTTCGGAGACGTGGGCTCACGGAAATCCGTTGCCTGCATATATATATATATGTATATATATATATATATAAGCTTAATATACAAACGATGAATATAACTGTATATATAGATATACAGACACATACACACGATATGTATATACAGTACTTGACACCCGCCTTGCCCCTGCGGAGGGAATCCGGCACCGTTGCCTGCACGTGTTCTCGGTCCGTTGAATTTATAGTATATATGTATACATATATATATATATATATTACATGTTGTCGTGTATCTAACCGAGGGCAACGACCTATCTCATGAATAAGACCAGGTGTCTTGTCATATTCACTCTAGAAGGAAACAAGTATATGTAACATGTGTCACTGTACTACAATTGTTAGTCCATGTATATTTTCAGAATTATACATCTAGGTGTATTATATATATATATAGATATATGTATAGATATGTTATATATATATATATATATATAGATGAATATCGGCATATAAATATATACATATATAAGAAAGAAAGTTCATATCTATGTATATTTGTATCTTTGATATAATCTCTCTCATGTGCCTTTGCAGCCTCTTGGCTGGCTTCGGCCATGCTTGCAACCCGCTGCAGCGAGGCATCTACGTCCATGATCGCAGGCACCGGGATCGTCACCTGCAGTTTTGGTGTGAAGTATTGTATTTTATTTATAATTTATAAAGCAAATAGATTTTTGAGGTGTACGTTTGCATATAAACATATATATATATATATATATACAAACACATGTATTTATATATATATATATATATGAACCTATAGACATATGTAGCTAGACATATATATCTCTTTATACACACAAAGATACACATATACATACATATATGTGGATCACACACAGACTGACACAACCTGGGTTTCGGACTGCTGTGGCTCCGCCGCCACCTGCTGCCTTGTCAGGTTCCGGCTCCTGCAAATTGGGTTTGTGGCCATGGACATGGAACATGTTTACACTGGCTGGGTAACTATCACACATGTCTTTATGTGTTTGTGGTTTGAGCAGTATACTATTGTTGGATATCTATACATATATATATGCATTATCTATATATCTATATCTATATCTATATATATATAAAGTATACACATATAAATATATATGAGCTCCAGGTCCAGGCCAATGGGGAACACGTGGATGCAGTCCTCCACCTGTGTGCTCGGCAGTGTGTCCGGCACGTCCAGTTCCATGGGGTAGGGCAGGGTCTCCGGCTGTCGATCCTCCTCGACTCCCGGGTCTTATGCATCCATTGGCTATTTCTG